>CM060950.1:369771675-369839175 GCA_030765055.1 Mantis religiosa
CGACCTAAATTAACTTATTGATATTTGTGTTTCTAACACTAGGGAACAGTATTGAACGGTACTCTGTCAAGGTAATATTCGGATGTAACTGAGGTAACACTTAAAATCTTCAGCAGAATTTAAATTTGTTTTCCATGATGCTTTGCCCTGGAGTTTTTATTTTTTGAAAGCCGGGATTAAGAATAAGCAAGAGAAAACTAATATTTTTGGCATTAAGCGTAATAGTTTACTGAAAGAATTTCCTGAACACATAAATAACGAATAGTTCTTAGAACGTCTACTTTCTGTGTGTTCCACATTAAATTAGCAAGAATAAAGCTGATAGCCTTTTCAAAACTATGAATTAAGAACGTGCATTTTAACTTGAAGTGTGCTTACTGCGGATTTAGCAGAAGAGTTACACTTCTAAAGCTTAGCATGTTCAGCTACGCATTGCCTTAAGAAAGATTGCGTAGCTATTACCTTTATTTTTCAAGTTATTCACACTTGCCTTGGTTGTTCGCGTAGTGCAGACCTCTATCCCAAATTTGAATATATTTTCTTGAGGGAAGAAGTTCTTGGTCTGCCTCGTTTTTGAGTGGTCCTTGTAGTTTGGAACATTGTGTCCGTACGCTAATAATAACACTAAAACACTTGTGAGCTGCTACATATTAATACACTAATGAAATGACTAAATAACTAACAAAGAAACCAGCTTATTTAAAAGTTAAACTATGACTAAACATTTAGGCATGCCTAGATCACGCACGGTGAAGAGAACGAAACAAGACAAAACTATGATTTACATCACTCGGGGTGTTAATAGAATAACACAGGGACATTTACGGCGAAATTTAGACAGGTGCTGAAGGGGAATGGCTCACCTAATTTGTTAAAGTTATGTTGGGGCCATAAAGAGTTTGGCCAATGTCGTTGCCATAGAAACTCTCCCTACCTTAATATTCGAAGGAACTCTCAGGATCCTAAAGTGCGAGGGCTGATCAATCAAGAGTAATCACAATTTTTTTTGACAACGTTACTTTACTCATCCTCATAATTTTTATGATCGTTCTTAAAATAGTCTTCAAAAACATGCTAGAAACCATTTTTGAGAGATCCTTCAAAATCACCTCCGCAGCCTTCACCACTGCTTCTGATGCTGGATAATGCCTCCCATGAAGGCGTTTCTTCAAGTTAGAGAATAGAAAAAAGTAACATGGGGCTAAATCCGGACTATAGGGAGGGTGAGCGATGTACTTCACGTTGATTTTTGCAATATATTCAGCAACAACATTGGTAATGTGCGGCCGCGCATTATCGTGGTGCAGCATCCAGCCTACTTCACGGAAATGTGGTCTTTTGCGCCTGATATGGACTTGCAATGTTTTCAGGACATCCCTGTAATATTGTCCAGTTACTGATGTGTGTGCAGGTACAAGATGCTGATAAACGATTCCATCAATATCAAAGAATGAAATGACCATAACTTTCAGAACAATAGCAACCACTTTTGCTTTTTTGGGGGTTAGTGATGAAGGAGATTCCCACACTAAGCTTTGCTGCTTGCTCTCAGGATCAAAATGATGTATCAAAGTTTCATCAGCAGTGATTACGTTTGAAAGAGACTCCGGATCTTCCTCTAACATCAACTTAAAGTGCATGTTACCTCCATTGCAGTGGTGGGCTATACTAAACATGTCTGAACTTGCCTGGTTCTCACAGATGGGAACCAGGAGTACCAACAATGAAACTACTACGGCGTGTTTGTTTCACATTAAGCTAAGAGAATATAATAAGATTGAATTTTAGTGCGAAAAATTATAACCGTAAAAAATTATTATCATTATTTATTGAACAGCCCTCGTAAATTAAATTCGACAGTAGGTGGGTCAGTGCATTAGGCTATTGAGCCTGAGATCGAGGCTTTAAATCCGGTCCAAATCGATGGTTTTTAAGAGTGCTTAAAAGCCACAGCCTCATGTCAACAGGTTTACCGGCGTATAAAAGAACTCCTACGGGTAAGAAATTTCGCCAAATATGTATATATAGTCCCGTAATGCACAAATATGCTAAATGGAGGTCCGCCAGACTTTAGGATGACTCTCTTTACCCTATATTGTAGTTTTTCACCTAAAGGGGGCAGTAAGCTTGTCTAAGAACAGATATGTTTCTGCTATAAATATGGGAGAAATCCGTGGATGACACTGGTTCTCAACCCATTGAAGCAGAGCAGAAAGCTGACAGTTTTAAACATGTGGTGGAAGTAACAAATTTCAGGAAAACCAAGATAGGGGTGATAGGTTAAGATCAGAGACAAGGATTGATCGTCACCCGGACCCTGTAGGCCGGTAATTGGCGTGTCCGTAGCAGCGTCATATGTCACCTTCTGATGGTCGTCCTTCACAACTTCTACTGCAACTTAATCCTTGACTAGTGGCTATCTTCTAAAGAACCTGCGAGAAGCTAACGAAAAATGCCTAAAATAGCACAATTATCCGACTTCTCTCAAGAACTCGATTCCTTCATGCTAAGCTGAACTTCTTTCAACTCTTAAATTGCGACCGGTGTGTGAACAATAACCATTATGCTTATATATATATATATATATATATTGGGAGATATGTTGGCTAAGTTAGTGGACGTACATTAGGGAACATAAGTAAAGTACCATAATTACAAAATTACAAACTTATAACTTTCTTGAATGTAGTAGTAGCATTTCAAAGTTGGAGCGTAGCTAAAAATGATTGGAATTATATAAACGTAACTAGAGCATTTTCAAACAAAATTATATAGTTATTAAATATGATTTCAGACTTTATAAAATTCTTATAATGAATGTCTTACGTAATAATTTGTGTAAAACAGTAATATAATTATGAAGTTAAGTAACTTGCTTGGGTTTTAAATTATATTTTATTTGCCCAGGTACTTTGATAATAAAAAAGCGTTAAGGGAGAAATTGCTAGTGGTTTAACACCTGTAAAATGTATTCTGGAATCTCAGGCTGCCTCTTTTGGTTACATTTTTTGGTAAAGCTTGGAACTCGCATTCAAATCATTGGTTCTTTATTTATTTTTTTTTGTGTGTGTAATTTACGTCCTCCAAAGTTAAGTCATATCGGATGATAAATGATATTGGTAAAATGATGCTCAAATGAGCCCAGGGTCCATAGAGCGTAGATTTACCCGACATTCGTATTTCAGGATTAGGGAAAACTCCGGAAAACCTTACCCAGGTAACTCACCCTGACCGAGATTCGAACTCGGGACCTCTTGAACGTGAGGCAGACTCGCTACCTCGCTACCGAGGCGGGCAGTCATTGGTTAAATCCGACCAATCTGACCGAATGATTTTTAAAGGCTTTCATCGGCTATTGGGAAATGCTGGGTTGGTTACTTTCCATTCCGCGACTTTCCGATCCTTCATTTCATTTCACCTATATTTCTATTAACCCTTTCGGGTCGGAAGTATCTACAAAGGAGCTCCGTTGTGAAAATTCGCTTCCTTAATGCTGCTTTTGGCGTATTGGGGGCGCTGTGTTCATCTGACCTTGCAAGGGGCACCGGTGTTTAAACCTGTGAGGGGCACCTGCTGATTCCTGCACACGCGCTGCGAGCTCCTGATATCTGACATACATTAAGTTCAATGTGGAACCCTCTCCAGGTGAATACAGAAAATCTTATGTAATTCACTTCTCCTGTACAAACCATTCTTACATATGCTTTTCCCTCTATCTACGTACTTATTATTAGTCAAAATATATATTGCATGTCCTAACTTAGTTTAAGGCCCAAATAAAATGTGAAGCGCAGTAGGATTTAAGTTACAATCAAGTTTTAAGGCGTTGGTTGCTATGTTATCTTTGCAGTTCCGTTCTCTCTGCAGGACCAAGAGATAAAAATTGAGCGACTCCGATATGAGAAAAGTATAAGTATTTGAACATTAAAATTAATAACAAGGAAAAGTTAATTGACATAAACTGTGTGATTTAACATCTACATATTTGGTGTCGTACTATCTCTTGTAGTTTACCAATTATGAAATGTGTCATCCAGAATGAAGGGGTTCGTCTTCCCTTGTCTAAGAGTAACTTGCTAGTCTCTGGTTCCCGAAGTTGCGGTTTCAATCCTAGCAAAGGGCAATGGATTTTTTCGTAAAAAACCTAAGCATGGTTTCCTTTGTAAGGGAAGGAAAACCAGTGGTCCCGCGTTGTAAATTAACAGCAAGTAAATGTATCTCAAGCCTGACAAAGAGGCCTCTGAGTAAGACTAAGCGGTGTTTCATGCCCAATATAGAATGGGATGCTGAAAACGAAAACAATTAAAGAACGTCTTTAAATAGCAACTTAATTTCAAATTGGAAAGGAAATTCTGAAAATTAAAGGCATACACTATATTTGTGATTAAAATGTCTTAAGCATATGATCAAAATCATTACAACAATTTTTAACAAAGTGAAATTCTTCGGAAAATATTCCACATAAAAGTAGCCTAGGATGAAGGATTCTCTTAAATATATTCATATGGCATCCTTTGGAGATGAATTAAAGACTATAAATCACTTTCACAAAGATACATACAATATGATGGCACTTGGCACCTTTAAGGCCCTTAGGCACTTTATGCCGAATTATTAATTGGATTTATAAAAAACTACAAAGGGTCAAAATTAGGTCCTACCCACATAAACATCACACAGAAAAATCACAGCATTTGTGCTAGCCAATAAGTGGTCATAAAAAGTATATTTCTTTCACTTAAATTAGCTTACATGCGTGAAAACACGTGGCGACTCATCTTCATAATATCTTACTCAATGAAATACGTATTAGCACAGTAACTGTGGATACTTTGCATAAACTAGTCGTTCATAACCTTTAATTTGCTCTTTTTCTTTCTTCTTTGAAATACTTATTTAGATGTAGCTATCATATATTAAGAATTACAAAGCCAACTGGCACAACACGTGAACATCAAGGAAATATAGAATGCAACAGGTTAATGAGTAACAAAACTTTTATTTTTAAAAATGTGAGGAAATATTAAAGCAACAAAAATGTTGAACTCAGAATGTACTTTTAATGTTGAAATAACCAGAACACTTTAATAAAATGGAAACAAGATGGGGAGAAAACATTTCCGCCCGTGGTTGCAAGATGTTTTTCTACGGCAATTAATCATAACCTCACTGAAACTTTCTCAAAGTAAATTTAGATATGATAAAATAAATCTTTACAGAGACTTATACCCGGCGCCTCATACCAATTTGTCACCTGCTGGCCATGAATGGATTTGGATTCAGATTGCTTACAGGTGGTCAGCAGAACCGGGGAAAACGTATACTCAGATGATAATCAGGAACCACATGCTTGGTAAGGAAAGGTTGGACTTCTTAGGTATTTCCCTCTAAAGGATTGATTACATTAATGCACTAATTAATACAAAAAAGAGGTTTACTTAGGAACCATGGCTACACAACATGGTCCACAGGAGCGCAACTTGCCAGTGCCTGCGACGTATCCGACATTGCCAAAGGTTGGCTTACACACACACACACACACACAAGAGAGAGAGAGAGAGAGAGAGAGAGAGAGAGAGAGAGAGAGAGAGAGAGAGAGAGAGAGAGAGAGAGAGAGAGAGAGAGAGAGAGAGAATAATCCTCACACAGTCACGTTGCCAGGAGGTCTGGCATTCATTATATGGTTAAGTCATAGTTTAGATTGAATAAAAACTGTATAGATTACTATTACACAAAAATTAGTGTTCAATGTGTATTCACCTGTGACACCGCCGGTAATCCATTGCTTATCATATTGGCGTTAACTTTATGGTATAACTTTTTACTAGATCTGCATACTATGACATCCGTAATTATGCTTCTTTAGAACCTGTTTATTTAAAAAGGTTTTCTTGTCGTTTACATTCATAGCTAATATTTACAATTTCAATTACAATATATAAATAAGGGTTTAAATACAGGGCATGTAACGTACGAGTATAAAGCTATTGGCGTTACCCTTACACAGTTACCAAATCCTTCTTTGTGTTTCCTAATATCGCGGAGGAACCACTTTTAATTCTGTTAGTAGATAAGCATTGGTAGAATTGAGCAACCTAAGAACAACTTGGAAATAAGTGCTATGATCAATGATTATTATTATTGTTATTATTCGCAGCGTTTGTGCAGTTCGCAGCGCTTACCCAAAAATAATGGCTTGTATGAAGGTGCTGGACGTTGAAACTGATATATGTATCATTTAGTGCTCTAAGGAAATAAATATAATCGTATAAATTAACTGATAAATAATATAATCCGAAAGAATAATGAGGTAACAATTATGAAATATGAAAAAGAACCAATTATACATTAAACACTTTATATAAGGGTTTTAAATAAGTTTCCAAAATTAAGTCAGTGTGTGCAAAATAGAATTAAACTTTTCAAATGAATACAATACCGACAAGGCTTCCAATTGAGACATTTATTTGTGTTTTTCAGCGGTATTCAAGGTCCGAGAAGCCTAAACAATTTCTTGTTAACTTTTGGTGTCTTACTGGAGGAGTACAGATGTATTTTAAGACCACAGGTATCTGTATGTAAACTCAACTTCTTATGAAAGTCTGATATAGCCAAAAGTTGGAGAAATTAAAAGTAATTTATGCTATTCAAAATTTTGTTTTTCATCCAACCCCATTTAAACTTAACATGTTTTTTCGGGGATTATTTAAATGCAAAGCAAATTGAGCATAAACAGGCACAAATGTTGAAAAATAGCCTACCACACCAAGAAATCTCCAATCTGTTTAAAAGAATGAGGAATCTCAAAATATTGTAACGGCCATAATAGGAATCGAACCTCCACCGGCTAGATTACGACATTTGACAAAAAGTATCGAAAGTAGTTCGAACCTGGAATTCGGAGTAATAGAACGCTTACGTTGCATGAATAAAGTATTTAAGCTGGCCAATGTAGGTCAACGTAGCATTTGGCGCAGTTGATATGCAGATGATAGTGAGTTAATAAGTGTCCGTGGTTAAGCTGTCATACAAGCCGCTATAGACGTCATCGCAAGGGTTGAATCAACACCCCAAGTAAGTTTGGGGTACTCCATTAGGCCAAGGCTGCCCTCGAACGTTGTGTAATTATTCAATTAATAAACCTGGCTCATATACTAAATTGGGATTAATAAACCTTTTTTTCGTCCAGATGGCGGTTCCGTTCCCTGCGCTCTCTGAGTACCATACATCTGAAAGCTATACACCTTCTTTCCGGGTTCGCTACAATATCACATACGTTTTGTTTGATCAGGAGAAAATGTGACCAAAATGTTTAGCTCAGAATTAATAAAGTTAACTTTGTACAGATTAACGACTAAACGAGTGTGCTTAAAGCGCAATAATACCCCAGAAGCATTACTAATATGCCCTTCTAAAGATACAGAATAAACGCACACATTATCTAAATAATGGAAAATAAATTATTATCCGATATCATCAATTGTCAGATTCCGGAAACATGTTGATTATAACTTGTAAGGAAACAGTGAATTTCCCGAATCTTTAGAAGAAGGAATCTTATAATTGGAGCTAAAATCTGAGGTAGTAAAACATTTTGCATTCCAAAGCCAAATAGACACTATGGCTCAAATGAGACAATGGCAATTGGTACATGCAATTCTTTTGTTTTAATTTCCAATAATCAGGCACTAACCTTCAACTGCCATCTGACTTGGAAACTAAGAATAATAATTGAATGTCAACCATTTTGTTACAGATTTATGTAACATATTATCAGTATGCAGGTTTAATAACCCCTTTCTGAGGAACAATTCTATATTGTGGTAATCGTACTGGTTTAGTGACATCCAAGTGTGTAGTAACTCCAAAAAGAGGTACATCCAGGTTTAGATGCTAAACATTTTAGTAATTGAAATAATAACTGAGTAAGTTCACATTATCTTGAACTATTTAAATGAAGTAAAATACAATAACATTTTCACGAAAGCTTACTCACAAAAGTATCCAGCAATAATGAGTGGATTTAATAGAAAAATATTTACTTTAACTGCAGATGGAAATACTGAAGTAAATATCGATGAGCAAAATCAATAATCATTTGAGAATGTTCAATAAAAATCTACTTCTAAGATTAAGTGCACTGGTAAGTTGTTTACCGTATAAAATTTCCAGTTTCGTCTGAAATTGGCAATGTTGACTGGAATGATCACATTTATGTGTTGGAAGGAGCATTAAGACATTCCTATGTGATCTAAGAAGCTTCAATTTAAACAAGCAACACATTGTGGATTAATAAAAATTAATGCATTATCTGTATCTATTAAACCCAAAATAACAATTTTCATAGAAGTAGATTAATACAATAGAGACATAGAGGCTGTGCTCGCGTCAGAAAGGAATGTCTATGTTGTGATTCAGGTAAAAAATTACATTTTAAAGATATGCTACTTCAATGAGGCATTTCATGTTCAAATTTCTTATTCTGGTGTAGATACTTAAAATAATGTCTTCTAAAAGTGATGCAATTTAACATGCCAACAGAAGAGTAAAGTAAAATAGATGTTAAGGTAAGATTAACAGTTTCTGGTAAGTGACGAAATTTAACCAATACCTCTTGCAATTAGAATGAATGAATGTGTAGTGTTTAACGCCCGCTTTTACTACATACGGCACCGCAGGCGGTCACACTGATGATACATGGAATGAAGATGGCGGGGGAAACCGGAGGTCCCGGAGAAAACCCGACCCAGCGCCATGTTGTCCACCACAAATCTCACTTTGCGGTCGCCTGGGATTGAACCCGGGCCGCCTTGTTGAGAGCCAAGCGGTCTAACCACTGAGCCATGGCGCGGCCTTCTTGCAATGAGTAACAATAGTAACGTTAGAGTTAAGAAACATGGTTCGTATCTGAACATGGATGGAGTTCGAAAGTATGTTATGCACAATTTGGTCTTCTCTTACCACTTATACAAATTGCTGTAGCTACATTACGAATATTTTCAACATAATCAGAAAAATTATCCTCTGAAGTTTGTTTACGGTGATAGGTGACTTAGATTTCGTTATTCTGTAAATAATTGATAATTATTTAGTAAGAGCCCCTGTGGAAAGACAGAATAATCGAGGAACTCCATAAGCGAGGTAATTCGATTAGAATCATCAAAAAGGTCACTTTTCTATACTAGTAGTTGTAAAAGTGGATTTTAGCTTGCAAATTACTTCCATGTGTGGATTAGGCAGTTGTGCTTGTTCGAACATTAATTTTAAGCATTCTAAACCAGACATAAGGTCAAACAAACTTTTGACTTTCAGAAACTTGCTTTTCCTTATGAGCAAGTGCCATTTGAGATAGTACTAGCAGGAAAACGAAGTTTGTAAGGTAAAACTTCTGATTCATTTAACAGAGGTAATATTTTGGTTTCAAAGTCATTCCATTATTTTGCTTTTCCACAGGAGCACTTAGTAAATAATTATCAGTTCTGGACATCCAGCTAAATTTGGATTTCAATATTTTGAAACTATATGGATAACTTATTTAGTTCATGTACTCTGAACTCCAAACTTACCAAAACATGTTGATATTGTCAAGCTCCTGATGCCAGTCTAAAGTGATACTTACATTGTCAGGTAATGCCATTCCAGATGTATTTAAGTAAAGCTTCTAGTTGCTACTGTAACAGAGTACACTACCACAACTTCCACCTTAGCACTCAGAAAAAGAATTTCATTTAGTAAGTCTTCCTTTTAAAATAAACTCAATCAGGAACATAAGGCCCATATTGATTATACAGTTTAGTTTTAAAAAAAGCCACCGACAACGCTGATATATTGTGCAGCACGGTAAACGGATCAGTTTTAAAGCAGTAACCCATGTTCATGCTGGTGGAATGAATGGCGCGAGAAATCCCGCCCAGACTGCTACGTTCACTACGAATTACACATGCGACTCCCGGGATCAAACCCGCGTCACCCTGATAAGAGGTCAGTGGTTTAAACACCCAGCCACGATAAACAACAAAATATATAATGCCATAAACTGATCCTACTGCTGGAGTAATCCTTCTCATAGCTGAGGCCATGAAGTGTCAGGAGGTTCGAGATTCAAGTGCGCCAGCACATGCTGCCTGACAGATTTTCTCCTAGATTTACTTGATCCTAATAACGGATAACTGCCTGAAAGTTACCAAAAAGGTTAGGTCTGGAGCCCTCATTCCCGAAGTTCCTTTCGGAAATACCATATCATTAGTATCTGGAACCTATGGTGTGTTTAGTAAGAAAGGATGTTAAAACTGCTGAATTTAACCCCTTACGCACTTTCATTGTTGGAATTACTAGTTCCCAACTCCCCGCGGCATTATTTATACATTGTTTACTGTTTACTACAGTAATTTCAGCATTTAAACAATGCTATTTCATCATACGTTCATGTTTTTAGAAAAAGGAAAGCATAAACATATTTCTGTAATAACCACCTATATAGGTCATTATATGTGTTTAAAAATATAGCTGAGAAGAGAGAAGTCAATTAGATACAACGCTTGATAATTAAGTTCAGTATCTTCCAAGGATGCAACACAAAATTTTGGAGAAATTAATCTTTACATGGAACATGTTTCGAAACCTTTATTTTTGTAACAAATATATGTAATTTTTTCATCACACATTAATGTACATCGTCTTCTGAGAAGCCCCCTTTATTTGAAGTTTCTTTTACATAACTGGCAAATTTTAAATTTAGAAAAAATTCTAGGACACAAAGATGAAAATCCGTTAAAGCACGTAGTTTATGTCAAATCTAACCTTTTATGCTGTCTGCCGTTGCAATGCATTCTTTGGTATTAGCTTGCATATTGAAAATATTTTATACTTCTCTCAGCTGTTAATCCCTATTTGCTTGTTTACTTCCCCTTTATTCTCTCTTTATTCCCTGTATCATTTATTTATCTATCTGTTTATTTATTATTTACTTATTTATCTGTCTATTTATTTATCCATTTATTTATTAATTTATTAATTTATTTATTCAGTTTATATTCATCTGTTTTTAAAAGAGAGCAAAATTTAACGATGATATAATAACCAACTATGGACTTATTTGACTACCGCTGTCCCACTTTATTCTTCTTATACGTACAACCAAATTTATAGAAGAGCAATGACAACTTATTTAAAATAGCAAGTCGATAAAAGAATAAAGAAATAAAATAAGAGTTTATAGAGGAAATTATGTGAGTAAAATATATGAAGCTTATTATGGGTCCGCGCGAAAGCAGTTCTGACTCTCCTTGCATTCTCATCTGACACACTCGGCCATTCCTGTTATTTGATTTATTTACAGAGAAACCCCGTCGTTTGGATCTGGTTGGACCACCAAAGGAGTGGTAATAAGCACATATTCATCACTACACCTGATGAAATCTAACATAGCATTATGTTTCTGGAATCCCAATATGCTATAAAAATTTTGCACTTGAGTTGCCATGTTCTGTTTATTTTGTTACCATGGCTAGAAAACATAATCTGGTTTATTTTGTTACCATGGCTAGAAAACATAATCTGGTTTATTTTGTTACCATGGCTAGAAAACATAATCTGGTTTATTTTGTTACCATGGCTAGAAAACATAATCTGGTTTATTTTGTTACCATGGCTAGAAAACATAATCTGGTTTATTTTGTTACCATGGCTAGAAAACATAATCTGGTTTATTTTGTTACCATGGCTAGAAAACATAATCTGGTTTATTTTGTTACCATGGCTAGAAAACATAATCTGCGCATGTAGAATTGTCCACTTCTATAGATACTCTTCATTCAAAAGTACACTGTACACCGTAGAAGAAAAAAGTAATTCTAAAATTCCAATGGTCAATTATGCATATCCTGCCTGTAACTATTTTACAATGCGGGACTTATTACTGAAAATTCAAGAAATCTCCAGCATGAACAAAAGGTGCATTTAAAAATCTGATGTTACACATGACTTTCTTGAACTATTCCAACGTCACACCATCCCTTTATTTTGCACAAAATGTACATTAAATCAGATTCTTCTACTCAATTACGCCCAATTTAAGCACAATGGAACTATTCCCATGCAAAATACAAAAACATCACACAACTTTCGCATATCTATGCCCATTTTTGTTACCAATGAACTCATGCAAGAAAAAAGAAGACAATCGTATTAAGGTTCTTTATAGATCACGCAGGGGACAGCTCAAGCTGTAGAAACTTAAAACATGTAACAAACGAATGGCTTGTAAATGGTTAATTCTAAAAATAGTTTTATAGGTATTACATAACTTATATTACGTAATATATAGTGCATTATACATTTTGACTCTTTCTTACAGTTTACCATCTTTAACGACTAAAATTCCTTCAAAATGAAGAGATTTCAATATGTACGATTTGTTAGTCATGAATGTATCTTAAATCTCTGTTATTTTATAAAAAATGGCTAAAACTATTTAGAAAGAAAGTGAAGACAAAAATGTCTATTGTGGTTATATTTTTAAAAATCTTACTTGACGGGTTTATTCATTTTCCGTCTTAAGTATAAGAGTCAATAAATCCGAGGTTTGGTTTTTGGGCTATGCAGTTCACACACAAGGCAGGCAGGTCTGGAACCAACGGATATTTCACTAAAAATACTTAAAAAAGGTATTTTCGAGGAAATCTGAACATCGAAGTCCTGGATACAGAACTTCGCCTGACTGCAAGAGGTAAGTAGCTCAATTTGAGATAATTATGATCAAAGAGGTCGGCATATCCGAGAGCTGGTGTCTGTAGAAAACAAATTCACTGCTCCCATTGTTTAGATATCTTTGTAACCAGATAATTTTAAAAGGCATTTACTTGCTTTTATGGTGGAGTACATGTAAGTGATTACATGCAAAGATATTGACAATATTGTCAAATATCTACGCTTTGAAATACTTCATTGATATAAAGTAATTAAGAGTTAATTGTTATTTGGAATTTTAATAAAATAAAATTCATCATATACAAAATACAAATGCTTTTTAGGTGATATACCAGGTGGCCCACTCAAGCAGTCCGTTGAAGTTAGTCCCGAAAAGCTTGGACGCCGAAAGGTTTGCCTGAGTAGGAGAGTAAAGGGGATGCTATATCAACAGAGAAGAGATCCTGTTAAACGTAAGGCCACAGGTTCAAAACCAGAACCTATCTAAATGATCCCATAGCTCGTCGCTAGAGCACTGCGTTGAGATACCGGGTTCAATTCCTGGGCTCGAGAAAGATTTCTAAATAGGAGAATGATTGTCACTCAGCAAAAGAATACGTTCAAGCGCCATAGCGTATACTTATCTGTTTATCTATAAACAATACATGGTGCAACAATTTGTGCTTCACAATTAGCAATATTAAATAAATGCTATTATATCTTTTATTGCAATAAAGAATGATAAATTAAATATTAATGTTCCTTTATTGCTTTGTTATAGAATTACAAATATTTATTCATAATACAAAAGTACAGATGCATGCTCAACTTGTTGGATGCACTGAGTAAGAGTCTCTCAATATTACCATGGACGCTTCTTAACATCACCTTAGTTACTGAAGCGCAACCATGAGGAATTCATTCTTTTAACACATCTGAATTTTCTGCTTCCATGCCATAGACTGTAGCTTTTATATATCCCCATAAGAAAATAAACAAGGGAGTTACCACCGTTCGGGGTACACACTGTTGAGCTATTCTCTAACCCCTCTTTAATAATCGACTGGTGCACATCGTTCTGAAATCAGTGTCGCACTAATAACTGAAGTGGTGTGTCTTCTAGAAGATACTCAGGATTCAGCTAATTCTGTAGGAATTGCAAATACGGTTAACCAGTTAGTCAGGAAGCTAAATAAACTGATTCAATGATATGGTATCCTAGCAAGCCGCACCATACCTTAACACCCCAGTGCGTTTGCACTTGATGTAGCCAAAACCAGTGACGATTTTCGGGAGTCCAGTGATGTATTGTAGATTACGTCTAGTTACAGTGAAGTCATTGGCGAAGTAGCTTTCATCCCCCTCTTAAAATCTCCCTTATGAAATCCGGATTTACATCAATTTTGTTTAAGAGAAGTCTGCACAACAACGCCAGATTTTAGAAATCGTTTTCATATAGTTGTTAGTGCAGCTTAAAGGGATGTTGGCTTCTTTCCTTCAGAATCCTTTGTACCGAACACTCGATCCCAAAGGTTTGCTGAAGCTCTTCTTCGTCTTAATTACAATAAGGAATAGGTATAATGGATGAAAACTAATGATTTGATAAAACCAATAATGTTGATCATAATAATATTATTACAGGTACATTCATATGCTAATGCAAACTAAAGTGATATAGCTGGTAACATTATTGTTTATGCTACTTGTAAGCACACATAATTTTTAATGTAAGCTGTGCTTACCGTGCACGGGATTTGCTCCAAAATACTCAACGTTCCGGAGACGTCAGGTTCGTCGCAGATTGGTCTTTCCAAGAGATATGATTTTTCCTGGAAAGAATCCTCGGTGCTTAAGTACACTGCAGTTGCTAAATGTTTGACTGTAAGACCTAACTCGAACTACAAACAGACGGTTACGCGACCTTATCAGAGCGAAGAGCAAGCAGATAGTAGCACCGCTCAATGCAGCTTCGCCTGTACGAACACTTCCCCTTTGAACAGCAGCGACGAGGAAACCCTTCTTACACTAACATTATGTGGGAAACATAAAACTACAGCGGACAGCTTGCGTGGAATACCTGGTATTATAGGTGAGGAAACGAATCTGATTTTCCGGAGTGTGGTAAAACTTGATAAAATGTTGAAATTGTGATGTAACTGGCAAATAAATATCAACAGAACACTGAAGCCTTAATGTGTAGGTTATTTAAACTTATCCAGTTGTGGTGATAAGAACAGGTCACAACGGTACCCTTAAAAAACGTCTCCATACCGTTTGCGTTCACGACGATTACTTTATAACTACTGAGGAAGTAAATTCACTAGTAGCAAGATGTATAATAAACTGAGGGGGTACTTAGAGACGAACCATTGACCAACAGAATAAAATAAAATACTCAATGTATAGCCAGGAACGATAGTGACTAAAAACTAGGCCATCAATTCCCTATAGGTTACGTCAGCCATATGGCATTTGGCACTACCCGGGGCGTATGAGTATTCAAATATGTTATCTCCTGCATGACAAAATATTTCCATTAAAAAACAACAAATTGAAATTACGCATTGTGTGAAAGAGTGCACTGATTAGCCAGTAACTGAATATATTATTATTATTATTATTATTATTATTATTATTATTATTATTATTATTATTATTATTATTATTATTATTATTATTATTATTATTATTATTATTATTATTATTATTATTATTATTATTATTATTATTATTATTATTATTATTATTATTATTATTATTATTATTATTATTATTATTATTATTATTATTATTATTATTATTATTATTATTATTATTATTATTATTATTATTATTATTATTATTATTATTATTATTATTATTATTATTATTATTATTATTATTATTATTATTATTATTATTATTATTATTATTATTATTATTATTATTATTATTATTATTATTATTATTATTATTAGTATTATTATTATTATTATTATTATTATTATTATTATTATTATTATTATTATTATTATTATTATTATTATTATTATTATTATTATTATTATTATTATTATTATTATTATTATTATTATTATTATTATTATTATTATTATTATTATTATTATTATTATTATTATTATTATTATTATTATTATTATTATTATTATTATTGTTATTGTTATTATTATTATCATCATTATCATCATTATCATTATCATCATTATCATCATTATCATTATCATCATCATTATCATTATCATCATTATCATTATCATTATCATCATTATCATCATCATTATCATTATCATCATCATTATCATTATCATCATTATCATTATCATCATCATTATCATCATCATTATCATTATCATCATCATTATCATTATCATCATAAATAGATAAAGAAATAAAAATATGCAATATCATACACTGGTACCTTATTTCTTAATCTAGTATATACCCATTCCAAACTTTTACATTTATTTTAATGTTTTTAATTTTAGTGTTTATAATTTTTACAAAATTTGTATACAGGCAATGTTAAAAAATGAAAACAATAAAAACAATAAAATAATCATACAATAATAATACTTCTTCCTTAAAACATTAGACTTACTTTAACCCATCATTTAAATTTTTCTCCAATTTTTAATTATATAAAAATGTATTCATTTACAAAAATATTTAATAAAATAAAACAACAGTACCTAAACTAATGTATTACTGGTGTCCAGTAAACAATTAACCGGTATCCGCATTAGAGTAACACAACGCAAATGGAGCACTTTTGAGCGGTGAGTATCATATAAGAATTTAGGCAATTAATTATTGTACGAAATAAATTACCATTGCAACCATCCGTTTTGTCCCTTGACACAAAGAGATTTTGGTCCTCTCTTTTTTTTCTCTCTCTGCCATAATATGCAATCATGTTATATATGATTTCCTGCGTCTGC
Source organism: Mantis religiosa (assembly GCA_030765055.1). Lineage (NCBI taxonomy): Eukaryota > Metazoa > Arthropoda > Insecta > Mantodea > Mantidae > Mantis > Mantis religiosa. The sequence continues at coordinate 369,788,301 of CM060950.1, forward strand.
CGATGTATGACAAGTCGCTGTCCAGAAGACAGTGTGCATACACTGACTCGCTGTTTATGTGCAATATGCTTGCGTAAACAACTTCGTTTCCATTCCTTCCGATACGCCTCAGCGCATTTCCAGGTGGTACCGGGATGCGATGTTCAAATTTGATTTATTTATACATTATCATAAGGATACCCGAATTTCTGCGCCTCATTTTTCAGGGTTGATGGAGAAGTGGAAGTATTTGGAGTGTTGTGGCTGGAAGTGATGGTGTACTTTGTGAGAGTTCCTCCCTGGCGTCGGTCGGGATGCTGAGGGAAACGTCCCCTGTGAGCGGCTTCCGTTAAGTGGACGCAGGAAGCTCTAGACTTGTCGGCAGGCTTGAACGGCCGCGGAAACACCCAATCTGGAATCGTTAGGAACCCCGTCCATGCCTGTGCACGTCGTTTTGGGTCTCTCCCTGATTCCTTTCCCTCCAGGGGTCTTTTTCGAAGCACAAAGGGCTAAATGGCCTACGTGAGGTGCTCTGCCCTCCGTGAGAGTAACTTTATCCATACATCTCTTAAATTTCACAGCTGAGAGAAAGAGAGACCTGTTCTATGAAGTCACAGATCATCTGGTTGGCTATAAAACACACCTTTAATGTACAACAGGCGTTATGTTTCAGAAATACCTCACGTGATATGCTTAGTTGCCTTTAAAGTCTCTGTATAGCGGCAGAGTTTACAAAAAAGAACTAACCAAACCACTGTACATGAATGCAAACCGCTACAGTTTCCATTACTATTGTTTGCGTATACAAACCAACGAAAGCTGAGAACTGATGGAAAATCAAAACTAGACAATAGGAATCGAAGAACAGTGACAATTGTGCTCTAACAGTGCGGAACGACTTGACAAAGGCAACGCCACAAAAGAGCCAGTATTGCTAAATGCTTATCTTCTGAAAGACAGATTCCTACGGTTGTAGTCTTTCCTCTGCTCTCTTGATTTCTAGTGAATTCACATTTCCTTTGTTCTTAAGATCTGCCGTTCCTTTACTTCATAAACATCTGCATATCAACTGTATCTTGAAGTTCAATATTTTGTTCTAGCGAATATCTACCCCAATAAATACTTGAGCCTCCCTTGGCCTCATAAATCCAAGCGTGCAAGCCATTCGAAAATATATTATTTGATTTGATTTGATTTCCTGTTGCTGTTTCGTTTCAGTATATATCCTCGGATTTCAGGCACGCTTGTATAACCTAAACAGGTAGCACGTAGCATATATCACTGATATGAGGCTCCGGAACCCATTTGCAATTTTTATTAAAGTATGTTTAACTCATTGTGCTATTTGTCATTCAGGCTGATAAAGATCTTTAGACATATGTAACAACCAAAAGCAGAATGTAATAAAGATCTTTTCCTTGATTCACAATTGTATATTCATTGTCTATGTTGGGGATCAGCGATCTAGCCGTACGTATTTCTTCACTAAAAATAAAAATTGCACACATTTGCCGACTTCATGTATATTTACTGAATCCAACATACAGCTACAGAAAATACAGTAAGTGATATTTCCTCCTCAAGGTTCACGTCTTCGGCTCTAATAAATAAAAAAAAAAGCATTTTAAGGAAAATGTTTGCGTGTGTGTTTGGGTGAACTGTATAACTCAGAAACAAAATAATTTAATAGTAAAGTTAAGGTTCAAGTTCAGCATTTTCCAAGGACTGGCCAAAGAAATTTTATTAAGAAAATCTACTCCGCCATTTACTTGTAAAATTTTTCCTTGGTTACATTTTTCAAAATGGCTGTAGTAATGATTAAGCATATGCCTAAGATACTTGCATGACGAAAGAAACTTATAAGTAAACTTTTTTTGGGAACAGACTGTGACGTCCTCTTAATTTTTAATAGCTTGTGTAGTTGTTAAGCTTGATAAAACAGTATTTATGTGAAATACTATTTCATTTTTTGTGGCGTGATCCTGTAATATTTTTTTTTTTTGTTCCTGATTTTAATTCTTATATACTTACCCTTTTATATACATTTCGTTTTTCCCCTTTATTTTTCATTTGTTGTCATGTAAGTAGCATGACACCATGTATAGGCTGACTGTTGCTTTAAACTACTGTATTCTTCTTATACCTACAGCGAAATATGAAATTAGTGTTTAACCTAATTTACAAAAAGGGTGTCTAGAAGACTATACTTTGTGTGAATAACTTTCAGAAGAGTAAGCAGAGATAGTCCAGTAAATGTGACACGTCATGTCATTTTATAAAACAGTAGCTGTTCCACTGTTGCTCTTTGGATCGGAGGTCTGGGTGATAAGAAATTCACAGATAAAATATTGGCGAATGAAATGGATACTTAAAAATTATACATCGGAATACAAAGAAATCAGATTACTCTAACAGTTAGAATTGATTTATTTAAGCAGAATTGGAAGAACATGTAAATATAATAGAACAATGCCTATCTATAACTTCAGCTATTTATACGGCAGTGAGAGATACTGGTCAGCACAGGAAATGTTGAAGTTGGGTTCTTGGTATCCAATCCAGGCAAGATATAAACAAACAATGTAATATAAATATATTTGTAATTGCCAGGTAATAATGTAAAGGACATTGGCCAGGAGGCACTGACAGGCAGGTAAATAGCGTCTGATTGCTATCTGCAAATATGGATCGACTGTACGGAGGATGTTTGGTATTTTGTGACATGCATCGTCACTGCGTGAAGTCCAGTAACAGTTCAATTTTATTTCCTTGCGTTCTGGCTTTAATGCCTGGAGACTGCTGTGACAGGAATCATCATGGGCCGGGAACTTAATCCATCCGGCATTAGAGAATCAAGTGCTCTATAACTTATAGTTACTCATTAAAAGTATTCTATTAGTTATAGCAAGGATAAAATATCAAGTTTTGGTCTAATACTCTAAAGCAGGGGAGGATCGGAATTGCGGGTATGACGTCAGCTCTGACTTGCACACAACAGTTCAGCTCGCGCTGAACTTCCGCTTGGTTCATTTAGTGGAGAGCCTGCTCTGTGAGCTCCCGGAATATGGTTAGGACCGACGCTCCACTATGATACTGTAACTATTGAGGGTAACGGATATATATTCCTTTTTTTTTGTAATTTTACGTCCTCCAACGTTAAGTCATATCGGACGGTAAATGAAATGGGTGAAATGATGCTCAAATGTGTCCAGGGACCATGGAGTTTAGAGCTACCCAACATTCGTCTGTAAGGATAAGGGAAAACCCCGGAAAAAACCTTATACAGGTAACTCACCCTGACCGAGATTCGAACTCGAGACCTCTTGAGTAAAGGAGATAGGTGAATAATTGTCATAAATATGTTTTTACGTTGAAGTAAATGTACAGATAATGTTGAAACATGAGGTTTGTCACTGTAAAGAGTGTTTAGTGTGACGATTTAGAAGCAGAGAAAAGGCACTGAGTATAAAGTGGTGTAGCTCAAAGTGTATCTGGAAAACAGATGTGTGTAAGTGGAGAGTGGCAAGTGCCAATCATGTATAGGCCGCGCAGTGGTTCTTGAACTGAAATATTTAAATGAACGCTTTGGTGCGAGTCTCTTGCCTGTTTTCGCTGGCCTTCAGTGGGAATATCTCATTGTGATGACTTCTCCCTCTCAAGTATCACCGGATTGATTATTTCACTCACGCCTGATGTATTCAGGGAAATCGTACAACCTCCAATAAATTAAATACAAAAGTCCCAGAAAGGTTTTTCATTTACACACAGTAACTTAGCAGGGATTTAAGCAATTTTGCCTTTAATCATATTTTAATTTTGATATGCCTTAAATTCTTATCTTCTTCTTCCTCTTCCTCCTCCTCCTTCTTCTTCTTCTTCTTCTTCTTCTTCTTCTTCTTCTTCGTCTTCTTCTACTTTTTCATCTTCTGTGCAGTAATTATTACTGTCTTCCTCATCGCTGCTTTCCATCCCATTGTCTTCAATTATAGTACGTTCAATTCTTAACCCCAAGAAGTGCATCTAACGGAGTGCATCTTTTTTCCAGTACTCCTGTTCTATTTCATTCACATGAAAGCATTCCTTTCCCCATTCCATTTGCCGATTTACTCAAATCATTGGCGACATATTTCAACGTCTTCTGTTTTATAGGTTATATTTCTCCAACCAACCCAGTGTTTGACATCTACCCATTTTATTCTATAGGATTCAGATCCGGATGGTATGGAGGAAGCCTTATGGTTGAATTGTTGAATTCTGACAATATTTGCTGAATCAGAAATCTGAGTCGGCTCGTTGGCTAGAATTAAATCATTCAGTGTTTCTTTTGCTGCTATTTTCATTAAAGAGAATAATATGATATTGTAACCAAAAAAGTATATTTATTCCTAAAGGAATTAAAGTGCTAGGTATTATGGTAATTAGTATTATCTATTCCTATTACCGAGTTAGGGGATGAATTTAGATTTTACATTGTGCGGAGCTGTTCAATATAATTTTTAATGTTAATTTCTTTATGAAAATCTCCATTTTTCTATTGTGATTTATAATTATTTCTTGCACTTTCTCAATCGTTCTGAAATGCTCAAGACAGTAGATATTCTCATGCATTGTTTCTTCCTTAAGATATTCATATAGAGGAGAGGAGTGCAAGTTGAAAGTGTTAAGAATTAACCATTTTTAGTTAATTCATATTTGACGTAATTTCATTTTCTATGCATGCGTCACATGATTAAATGGTTATAAGTAAAACATTATCATAATAAATAAATACAACTTAAAATCAGTAGCTTTCCGTAATAAAAGTCACAAACAAATATTTCTCCTTCAAAGTTTGAGCAGTTCTAGTGTCACCATGCCTGGCATTTGGCACACTTTATCCATTCTTCTAGTAGAGGATCAACCAAGTTCTCATCACTAGCAGGACACTGCACTGAACTTTCTTTGGAATTTGAGCTGATGACATGACTATCGGAATTTCGAGCTTCATCCTTTTTATATAGGAATGTAATTTATTTTTCTTAACAACACATTTTTCTGAAATATCAGCCTATTGTTTATGTTGCTTCAATTGTTCTTGTACCATATTTAGTGCTTCTTTCTGAACCAACATTTCGTTAATAGGTGAACTTTTTAAGACGCTTGCATATTGCCTGTGACTCTTGCGTTTTTTCACTGATGCACATAATGCAATAGTTTGGGAATAATGCAGTATGCAAATCACAAAACAAAATAAAATCCATTAAAACACAAAAACAAAACACAAAAAGGTTCTAGGGGCAAGATGGCAAGATCGTTAACTTGCCCCAGTCAACTTGCCCCAATAGGTAACGTTAGAAATCTTTGGTTATTATGATAGGATTAACAGGAAATATGTATTAAAATAGTCACTCGAAAAGCATATTATATAAGATAGTAATTAATAGCAAAGTATAACCGGATACCTTAGCTGTAGGACTACGAGATGTTATGGCGAAAGTCTTGAAAATGTTAACACGTCAGAGAAAGAACACGAACTACATCTAACAGACCACAAAATGGCAGCAGCGGTCTCGCTGTACAAGTTATTAGTGCCTAGCAAAGTGGAGCAGTAGTAGTATCAGTAAGGTGATGCTACCTCCTAATAAAAACTTAAATTAACTCGTTCATCATCTTGCCCGCCTTTTCACCTTGCCCCGGTCTCCCTTACCTACATTAGCAATCACCTCACAAGTTTGGCTATGAAGAGTCTTTCCTTTCAACTTTGAAATTACAGGAAGCATTATCACAACACTAATGCCCGCCTCGGTAGCGTGGCGGTAGGGTGTCTGCCTCATTTTCAAGAGGTCCCGAGTACGAATCTCGGTCAGGGCGAGTTACCTGGATAAGGTTTTTCCCGGGGTTTTCCCTTATCCTGCAAGACGAATGTCGCGTAACTCTAAGCTCTGTGAACCCTGGGCTCAATGGAGCATCATTTCATCCTTTCCATTCATCATCCGATATGACTTAAGGTTGGAGGACGGAAAAAAAAAAAAAAACTAATATATACGTATGACAGCGTCACAGTACCATACAGTCTACTCGGGGGCGCAGAGGATTCGCACGCATATTGCATCAAGTAACAAGAGCCATACGTTCGCTGTATACAGGAATAGGAAAGAGACCTGGGCTCGCCGACTGTTCTATGGGTGAAGGTCACTGTTCAAGAGCCATTGCGCGACTCATAGATACACTTCTGGAAAGGCAAAGGGAAATTAAGTTCTTAGGTTTGAGCAAGTGATAGTAATTATTGTGTTTCAGATACGAATGATCAACTTTAGGATTGGGACACGTATAAAGGACCGTTGGCCCTACCTAAGTTAAGAAACCAACATCTATTTCTAAAATCTGTGTCTTTTGCCCTCGATTTTTATAATTTTACAGAGGATAATGGTCATCCATTACCGGCAGCCGCAGGGCTAAGTGTCGCGCTGGAATGACAGCGCACACACATTTGTTTGCAACTCACCGCAATGTACAATATGCATTATTATTATTATTATTATTATTATTATTATTATTATTATTATTATTATTATTATTATTATTATTATTATTATTATTATTATTATTATTATTATTATTATTATTATTATTATTATTATTATTATTATTATTATTATTATTATTATTATTATTATTATTATTATTATTATTATTATTATTATTATTATTATTATTATTATTATTATTATTATTATTATTATTATTATTATTATTATTATTATTATTATTATTATTATTATTATTATTATTATTATTATTATTATTATTATTATTATTATTATTATTATTATTATTATTATTATTATTATTATTATTATTATTATTATTATTATTATTATTATTATTATTATTATTATTATTATTATTATTATTATTATTATTATTATTATTATTATTATTATTATTATTATTATTATTATTATTATTATTATTATTATTATTGTTATTGTTATTGTTATTATTGTTATTATTATTATTGTTATTATTATTATTATTATTATTATTATTATTATTATTATTATTATTATTATTATTACTATTATTATTATTACTATTATTATTATTATTATTATTATTATTATTATTATTATTATTATTATTATTATTATTATTATTATTATTATTATTATTATTATTATTATTATTATTATTATTATCATTACCATCATCATCATCATCATCATCATCATCATCATCATCATCATCATCATCATCATCATCATCATCATCATCATCATCATCATCATCATCATCATCATCATCATCATCATCATCATCATCATCATCATCATCATCATCATCATCATCATCATCATCATCATCATCATCATCATGATTATTATTATTATTATTATTATTATTATTATTATTATTATTATTATTATTATTATTATTATTATTATTATTATTATTATTATTATTATTATTATTATTATTATTATTATTATTATTATTATTATTATTATTATTATTATTATTATTATTATTATTATTATTATTATTATTATTATTATTATTATTATTATTATTATTATTATTATTATTATTATTATTATTATTATTATTATTATTATTATTATTATTATTATTATTATTATTATTATTATTATTATTATTATTATTATTATTATTATTATTATTATTATTATTATTATTATTATTATTATTATTATTATTATTATTATTATTATTATTATTATTATTATTATTATTATTATTATTATTATTATTATTATTATTTAAACTGTAAAACCTGAATAAGTTAGAAATTATCAAATACAATTCTTCTTCTTTACCTTACCCCTAGTATACCATTTATCGCGGTGTTAGGGTATTCTTGTTCCTCTATCCCTTAAGGTTGGGTCTGAAGTACCGAAGCTTTGGATGTGATAGTGAACCAGGATGTGTGATCAACCCGGTGTCTGGTGAGAAGTTGAAGGTGGCGTATGGTAGTATGAGGGTGAAATGAATGATAGGAAAGATGATGATGAAGCAGTTGAAATACAGGCGGGGGAAACCTGAGGCTCCAGTCACATATGTCCACCACATATCTCACTTTGCGGTCGCCTGGGATCGAATCCTTGGTGAGAGCCACTGCGAGGCCCACATATATTTACTAGTTGTAATTTCGAGTCATAAGATTCAGTAACAGTTCAATGATTCAACTTCAAACAGCACTCGTTTCAAACAGCGCAATATTAGCCTTCATTAAATTTACCAATCAATTTATCTAGTGTCGCCCGTCCCCAAACCACTCATTCGTTTATGAGAAAACAAAAGATTTCAAAATCACCGCCAATGATGCAGCTGGCAGAAAATTCTTCAGAGAGCGATATTGCAGACATCGTCAAAGGTGACGCATGTATAGCTTGGATATCATCCACTCAGTTGGAACAAACCGAACACCGTTCCTGGGCCTCAACCATAAAACAAATGGTGAAAGAGAGAACGCAGACATTCATAGGCTGAGTCAATTTACGAACTGGAAGTTATTTCCGGGTTGTTATGCCGTGGTCATTCGGATATAAATGTTTTAGATTGCAATGGACATCTTCAGTGGCGCGGTCAAAATCTTCTCCGAGAAGCTTGTGTTCGTCTGAAGTGCTGAAAACCGTGCTGCTATATTTATATCGAGGACACCCTCGGTATAAATGTAGTGGTACAGACTCTCAACGATTCACATGCGGGTGCATCGCGTAACATTGGATCAACTCCAGCGAAAGCTGAACTTCTAGTTAATATTATCAAGCGATTCTTAGATCTTCAAAATTTAAATCACTTCTTATGTTACATCATAATAGTTTCCACCAACAGTGCACAAAAGTCCTTCTACCCTGACCAGCAGCCGCCGAGCAACAATTCTCTTAACTCCTTTAATTCCCCAGCTAAAGCTACACCGCTATCTTAGAAAGCACCATTCCATCTCACTGAGTGGTTAAGCCTTAACAAGAACAAGTACACAAATGGTTCATCATCCTGCTATCATCGGTGTGCTTGCAGTCAAAGCTTCAGACACATGGCAATCTTCTCGGAGAAGACTACGGCCGTGTCACTAAAGATGTTCTCTGCATTGTAGACGAGTCTGAAACAAATATCTCCAGCGGACCACGGTATGACAGCCGGAAATATCGTCCAATTAAATGAAGGAAATGATGAGTACAGAAAAAGTGCGGCAGAAGGAAAATAACCCAGCATTCGTAGAAAAGCGTGGAAATCACTAAGAAATCATGGTTAGAGTGGCTGTCGCCGAAAATCGAACCATAGGTTTTCCGAATACGAGCCTCACATGAGCACAGAGTCATCTCTCTCGGCAGTTCATTCTAAATTTCTACCTGTAATGATATTTTAACATATCTTCACTCATTGTCTAATACAATGCTACCTATGCATATACCGCAAGTTCGGGGTTTCATTTTGATTACTTTTCTGTCAACTTGGCACCAAATATCAAATAATTGAAATAAAAAGTGTCGGTGAGTAATTTCTTTTAAGTGGTCTAATGTTCTAAATCATTTAACTCAACTAAAACACTTATTTTCTTTGTTTGTTTTTTATTTTTTTTAACTAGCAAGGTGACTCGAAATTCATAACTTATACGTCGTTGATGGGGAACAGTTTTTAAGGATAATGTGGGACTAGTATTTTGAAACATAAGGTTTTCTGGAGATTTCCTTGAGTCATTAGGTGAATACTGGGATCAAAGGGTTCGTTTGATCCCTCCAAATTTCCTTTCTTTCCATTTCACCTCACTTCCCATTTCACTGAACTTTCCATGCGCTTGAGTCTTTCAGAGCAGACAGGTATCTTGGCACTGTAAGACAGAGAAAAGGATGTTCTTTGTAAAACGTCGTCCTTGGAGGGGTATCCTGGGGTATGTAAGCCTTCAAGGAGGGGGATTGCACTAGATGAGGCCGGGTAGCTTCAGTCTGACTGTTATATCGTGGCTCCGAGAACGGTCTGCTCTCACCTCACCCCGCCTTCCCGGGACACCTCCCACTTGTCCATAGACACCTTGCCCTATATTTATAAGGGAAATTAACTTCTAACACAAACCCGTGTGTAGGCAAACCTTCAGAGGTAGAACTAGAACAGAAACATTCAATGTAATAGCCGGAATTTGAACCTCATATCTTCCGCTCTACCACAGAGCTACTACGTCAATATGCTCGTACGACGTTAAATTCTCTAACTGATTCGTATTTTAGCGGCAGACCACGAGGAAAACTCAGTTGGAGATGACATACAGCAGCGTAACTTACAATAATTCTTAAGTACTTAACTACCGGGCTTTTAAGGTTTTTATTATAGTTTCCATTCTGAGCCTTCCTGCTCCGTACTGTTAACGTAAAAGAGAAATTAATTCACGATGTAAAACACAAATGATATTAGGACCTACCAACCCGACTGCAGACTTATCCAGCCGATACAGTAAACTTCTCAACTTCTCCAGCCGGAGTGTTGGCTTTCATAGACCAATTCACTATCTATTGCGAATCCTCAAAATCCACACGATGCTGAGTGGACACCGTTCCTATATCTGGGACTTAAAATACACACTTAATATATGGGATAGAACTCGGATGCATTTTGTGCCACGGAAGTAAAGCATAACTCTCGCGGCCACTAAGTAACGGCGCAGGACAATGCATGAGTGAAATTTGACAAAAATTGTAAAAAAAATTAAAACATTTTTTCATAGTGAAGAAATCTGAAATATAAATTTAAAAAATTATAGGTTTTTTTTTCTATTTAGCGGAACTAAGTTATCAATTAAATGAAGCTCTAAATGGAAGGGGGCATGCTTATGAATGGGTACACCCAACTTTATAACTTAGTTTAACGCTAGCCTTCTGTTAAGCATTTTTCCATACTCAAGATTCTCGACACAATGCAATTGTCTTTAATTTGTTGCAAAACTGTTTGTACTTGCTCTCAAAATTTTATTACAAAAAATTACCACGTAGTTTTCTTTAATAATAACCCAGTTTGGATAAATGATTTATTAACTTTTGAAAAAAAATCAGGAGCTTTGGAGAGTACAAAAAGTAGTCATTTCTCTACAATATTTAGAGTTTGATGTACATACAACCTGATATTACAGATGATTTTTGTGGTCTGAAAACTCACTGTATGAAAAACATGAATTTTGTATTTGAATATTTTGAAAAATGCATCTTGGAGTATTTTCATCAGAACCATGAATTAACAAAATAAACAGTAATATTGAAGGAAATATATATGCATATATATGCAAAAACATTACTTCTCGTGTAAAACAACTGGCACATATATTTGGTTTTTCCAAATTTTTCAGATAGTCGTTGACTAAATTTTTGAAGTAAAGAAGTAGCCATGTGGATTTAAATACACATAATTTTAGTAAAAACCTTTTAAATAGTTTTATATGATGTTGTTTGAGGTGCGGTCAAATTTGTGAAAAACTGTTGCAACTATTACAGTTAAATGTACATATTTACTTTTCCTATATTGCACATTGATTATTTATTCCATTGTTTGTACATGGCAGTGGACCAGCTTAGTAGAAAAGTCACGCTCGCCGTAGTCAAACTCGGTGTTCCAGTCCATGTTGCGCACGCGCAGAAAGAAACAGAGAAGTTAGTTAATTCCACTTTACCCTCTTAACGGACCAGTCCCAATACTTGTTACAGTGCTGCCTTGGGTAGTGCCTTTTATCGCAAACGGCCAATTCGATTTCCTCTAATGCTAAAGTAGAAGAAAGCAAGAAGAGGAGAAAGCTATCTACAACATAGAAATGGGTAAACTCACAGTGCACGTATTTCCTTGTCTTTTTTATCCTACCCGGTGAGGAAGCTGACTCAGGGTTCTGTAGACACTGCAGTTAGAGTGGAGGTCGTTTGGGAAACGTGTCCATGAAATTTAGAACATTTACTATTTTAAGATAAACATCTTTATCCCCAAATGTACTCATACTTAGAGATAGTGTTTTGCAACAAGTGATCAACATATAGGTACATAGATGTAGATATAATCAATTTTAGAATTAAGGCGTTCATAGCTGTAAAGCAAAACCAACTCCTATCAAGTGATTTACCCCGCGTAGGGAAGATATTCTGATATCTCTGATTAGTTGAAGTTGTATCCTTCATTGGCAGAAATAGAGTTAGTTACTACTTCGCTTCCATTCAGTAGGAATAGATGCATAGTTATAATTAGCCAATCAGAGACATGATAATGGATTGCTCAGTGGAATAAATCATGTGATGATAACTGGTTTCACTATACCGCTCTGAGCAGCTTAATATAGCTTTAAATTTAATTATAAAATGACTATACAAGTCGAACACATGAAACATCCAACAGCGAATTTGTCATAAAGTGCAAATGCGACGAAAAAGAATACCGAGCGAAATGGCTTCATATTAGGCTCGTATTCAGAGGATATGTTTTCTGGATCTAGCCTCCCTTTTGTGATTTTGTTGTTCCCATTCTATCACGAATTTCCTTTCCGTCATTTACTATCATTTTTGTTCCTCTGTTACGTTTCAGTTAGTCATAGGAGCTTTTCGGTGTCAGGCAGATGGCGCAAATTCTTGGTTATTGGAAGTTGCTTTTTAACCTACTGGATGGTGGTGTTCTCTAATTCAGCACCTTCCAAGGAGGGACACGACTATTTTTAATACAACCTCTAAAACCATCTTTTATATGGCTTTTAAACTGTTATACTTAATAAAAAATTTAACAAATATGGATCATTCAAAAAGCCCACAGTTAATCACAAATAGACTTTTTGGTAATTACCATCAATGCCATAGCCGGTACTTGCTAATCAGCTAAGTTACCATGGAAACACGCCAGCATTACATCAAATACGCCAACTGGTATAATTTTTCCCGGTAAATCACAAGGCGTTAAACTTTAAACTCTAAATCTAATTTTTGAACAAGCTTACATGCAATAGGCGTGCAACAATTGAGAAGTCTCCCAGAATAACCTCGCATGGAAAATAAAACGAATTTTAGTAATGTTTTAGACGTTATCGGGCTTCGAGCCAGGTAACAAGATGTTGTAACATCTAGGTTTGGGAAGCGTGCATCTCTGCCATCTCAGGAAAAATGAGCAAATTTTAACAATACTAAAACGTTAGTTATTTTTAATTGCAAGCCTCATACTTCAGTTTATAGTAGAAGCAGTTTGTAGGTATAAAGTTAGAAGCATTTCTTTAAGCTTGAAATATAAAAAAGAGCTTATAATTAATTTTACGTGGAGGGATATTGTATGGAACAGGCAGATCTTTACTTTTTATTAAACATAATATAAAATTTTACTATGGACTAATGTTGGGTGGCACAGATATTACACTTTTAAACAAGACTAGGTTTTTATGTTATATCCCCTCACTGCATGGAAGATTTTCATAAATAACGCGATATTCAGGTAGTAGAATTACACACATACTAAGAAAATCCCTCTTTTTATTCAAAGTAATGGAAATAATGCTTTTCTACATTGGTTCCATTGATTCTATAACAGACCGTTTTGTATTTGTAGTGTACAGCATTATGATCCCAAAGACGAATTGTGTTATGATTAACCCAGGTTCTAATAGTAAATGGCTAATCATGTGGATTGAACTAAATCCACTTACCTTGTATTACCTTTAGGTTGGGATCTAGCTTTAGGTTTTGTTTTAACCCAGAAGAATCTTTAAAATCCTCTTGACTCATTTGTATAACCTGAAATTATCTAACATCAGCAATGACATATTTCAGCATGACGTATCATTACCTCTGATCTTCGCTTTTACGTTTCAGTCAAAGTGAAGTCCCTGCCACAAGGTAAAAGCTGTGACTGGGACATACAAACTTTACTTGAACTTTAGTAAACCATTTAGCACGAACAAAACATTGGTTAAAGAATATGAGCTACCAGTTTTTATTTTGTACTAGGAAACGATCGCACCATATAACTAAGTTTTTATCTTCTCTTAACTCCAACTTTATACATTTCATTTTTAGATACTGTAACTTACAAGGTGTTATTTTCTCAGATCCTCCTTTAGCTATCACTTCATTCCAAAGATACATATTTGCTTCATTAGTTCCTATATTATGCAAATTATAACACGAGAGCTGACATTGGTAAAATTTACTAGAATTATCAAATTTGTACAGAATAGAACCTGCTGCAGGTCTTTAAAAGTTCAATACATAGAATTAATTTTAGATTTCCCTATATCTGCTTTTTGAAAAGCGTAAGATTGATCTGCTCTCATGTAGTGTAAGAGAATCTCTTTCTTATTGCTTAAGCTCAACGTTATGTGAAGCTACAATTTTTATACATAGTTCATCACAAACTTATTAATGAGCGGCATTACAAATTTCAAATTAAAGTCTAAATGAAACATATTTTCTTAGCTGAGTTGTAAATCAGAATTAGGATACTTTTTCCTTTAAAAGTCTGTGTATTTTGCAAATGTGTAAATTTGAATCAAAGCAGGCGTTCTATGTTTTTTACACAGGTGTAATGGTTTACCTAACGAGGGAAACAGTTTATATGATCACTTCAGCTCGGATTTTATGCATTATAAAGTATGAATATATGCATGATCTATGTACTAAAATCTACTACGAGATGATCTAAAAACTTTATAATATACGTTTAAAATAAAGAAAGATTATTTCACCTTTCTCACATATACGACCGTCGTCTAAAAAGTCTGGTAAATTTCTATTAAGGGACGGAAATTCTTTGTTGCAGCTTTCTTCATTGTTCCAAAGGATGTACACAGCATTTGAATGTGCTGCAATATACAGTTCAGGGTTGACAGCCATCTGAACTGGTAAGTGTGATAGCTGCGATTGAAAGTGGAAAGGAAACAAGGTTTCGTACTACTATGAAACATTTTCAATTGAAGGGTGGACTGCCCTAAAGTCAAAACTGAATTGGATAAAGTTCCCGCGGCCTCTGCACCAACACTGAAGAACATTTACTTTTGTATCAATGAACTTAAACGTGGTCGTATAAGCGCCAAAGATGAATCTGGCTCTGGCCTCCCAATAGAGGTCACCACGGAGAACACAATCGTAAAAGCCACCATCTGGTTATGTAAGTCCACCGAATCAATGTTCTTGAGATTGCTTAGGCTATTGGCATCTCAACTGAGTGAGATCATAATATCTTGCATGAAAAATTGGCAATGAAAAAGCTGTGTGCATGATGGACGCCGCGACTGCTCACAGTCGACTAACAGCGCATCCGGAAGAACACTTCCACCGAGTGTCTGGCGATGTTTAATTGCAATCCGCAAGACTTTGTACGCCGAATTGTGACCATAGATGAAATTTGGATTCATCATTACACACCAGAGTCAAAACAGCAGTCAAAACAATGGAGAAAGGCTGGTGAAAGTGCACCAAATAAGGCAAGGACCATTTTGTCAGCTGCTAAGGTGATGGCCACCTTTTGGGTGGGGGAGGGGAAATTCTTAAGGAATAATCCTGATAGACTACTTTTAAAATTCAAAACCATAACTGGAGCCTATTATGCTTTATTGTTGGATCGTTTGTAACATGAGTTGACTGAAAAAAGACCGAGATTGGAAAGCAAAAAGTGCTCTTTCACCAGGGTAATGCACCACCGTACACATCAGCAATCACAAAGGCGAAAGTACATGAGTTGGCTTTGACTTGGTTCCTCATCCACCTTATTCACCAGACATAGCCCAAAGTGAATTCTTCCTGTTTCCAAACTTTAAAATTTGGCTTGATGGTAAGAAATTTTCTTCAAATGAAGGGGTGATTGTTACCGTCAATGAGTATTCTGCAGACCTTGACGGAACCTAATTTTCTGACGGGGTGAAAAAGTTGGAACATTGCTGGACCAAATGTATAATCATCAGTGCAGACTATGTCGAGAAATAAGGTGAGAGGTTCACAGATAAAGGAATTCTTGGCTTTTTACGAGACTAATGAAACTGCCTATGTATTAACATTGAAGTTATCAAATAGTAAATTCTTAAACACAGGCAGTAATTAATTAATATTTATCAGTCTCGCTGTTTTAGAATCAGTTCTGTTTATTCCAATATAAATTAAATATTTTGAGCCTTTTATGAAAGATATGATCTTATTATAACTTAAAATGCTTTTATATTTATATAAGCAGCTGTTTGCAGATTTTCCATAATATATAATTTTTCTTGCTGGGAAACTATAACAATGGTATATATAAGATATGGGTTTATTTTAGTTAAATAACACCAAGAATCATTAACTCGAAAATTTCAATGATATTTAAAATATTCCGCAAGTTAAAAACTAAAACTTAATGTTTTAACACACTTGTACAGTAATGTCATTCCATGTGTTGTTAAGAGTAGTATTTCCATCAGTTCATCAATTTCCATCAAATCTGCTTTACTGCCCTTCTCCTTCGGTATTGTAATATTCCCTTTCCTACTGCGCACACTTCAGAAATTACGATTAGCCGAACATTAATACAAATTTAAAGTTTAAGTGAAAATGACACTTGTTTAATTCTTGGAGATGATGTCGTTACGGCAGGCAGCATCCTTTGCAATATTGATACAAAATATATCTAATTCTATGATGGAATAGAGGCACCGAATAAAGATTTGATATCCACACAGTACAGAGGTGTCGTTGAAGGTTTACCCTCCTCCGAAGAGTAGGAGCCTTCGACATATAGCCATCCCGGGACATTGTCCCTAACTGGCATAGAGAGGATTTTAAGAATAGGTACTAACGGTGGTTAGACAGTGGGTTTTATATTTGTGGGTTTTTTATATAAAATTATCTGAAGAGCGAGACATTTAAGATAGAAGATAGAAGGAAGAACTGAGAGTATGTACTATGAAATGATAGATGTTATTATGTGGCTAGTGCAACCTTCGGATGTTGGTAAGTGTTCCCAGGGTCAATGTCGTATTTGATATTCGAACGCAATTTAGTTAAAGATTTGGAGCGTCATATCTTTGTGTCAGGAAGCGCTCATTGTTGATAGCTACGTTTTCATTTTACAGTGACCTTTATGGATTTAGAAACATGATAGCTAAGTCCTACACAAACATAGCAGTGAAAGATCATTTTCTCGTATCTTTCTCTTCTCCTTAAAGTACCAGGTTGAAATATTTGTACGAATGATTGCAGAAATACTAAAATATATGCGTAAATATTCACAAATTAGTTAAATTTGCACTAATTCCTTATATATGAATTTATATGGGCTATTAAACTTACTTAATAGAATGCCCACAATGTGGAACATATTTATTACTTACTTGCATATGCCGAACTATCAAGGAATTAAACATGCAAATACGTAAAGATAAGAGCTCTAATGGTTTTGTAATATACGTCCTCCAACTTTAAGTCACATCGAACGATGAATGTAATGGGTGATATGATGCTTAAATGATCCCGGGGTCCATAGAGTTTAGACCGAGCTCTAATGATTACACACTAGAAATTTACTGTTTTCAAGTATAGCGTGGGATCTTTTGGAGTGGGTTTCGTGTTCATCACATGGATTTTCCTATTTTAATCTTGTTTTGTAACACTTGGATATGCAGCAGTCACTGCATAAGACACACGAATTCCCTATTTCCATTAATGATAATGAAGTGTATAAATGTGTATTTACGAATTGATGTTGCATCACACTTCCCTGGATTTTGTATTGTTGGTTCTTGAATTGCAATGCATTCCTTTAAAAATTCTGATAGTCCATTGTAGTTCGGATCATAAAATTAATCGAAGGCTTCCAATTTTTCTTTCCATATCAATAGACCACACCCTCGTCTAGGACAGATATCACCAGAACAAACAAATTCCAAAAGAAGAATAAAGAGAAATTAACTTCTGCAATATCAGAATCATTGTCAAATGTGTAGGTTATACATAATAAGCTTATATTATAAAAGATCTTTACTTCATTAAGATGGGGTTTCCCTTGACCTATTTTCCCTTTCCTTTTCTCATACCGTCCACTGTTCCTTTAAGCACTTTTCTGGTCACTTTTATTTATGCTTCTTTTTCTATATTTATTTAAATGTTTGATTGAAGAAGGAGAAACATTCACGTTCTTCACGTGTACCATTGCTGTTATCAAGTATGTGCCATACAATAGTATTCCAAGAATGCCAATTTTCAAATTAAAATTGATGCGTGGAATAAATGGACTCCGCCGATATAAATACCTAGAAAATCTCCCTAGCATCCGCATCAATCCCAAGCTTGCTCGGCAGAGCTATGAGAGGTAACCATCAGGGTCCGCATAGGTATAGTTAGGAATCGACAAAGAATTTATTGCTTTAAAACTTGATATTAAATGCTAACAATACGCCGACCACATACGAGGCATGCTTTTTAAATCAGTACCGTTTTGGAATTAAAAAAGACGTGCATAGATGTTGCAATAATTTTATTTTTACATGAAAGCCGGAACCTTAATCTACTTTTCTACATAATTTCCGGGAATATTGAGGCACTTGTCATAACGTGGCAGCAGTTTCTGAATACCCTCCTCATAAAATTCTGCCGCCTGACGTGTTAACCACTGTATCACAACTGTTTTGATTTCGTTATCGTCTTGAAGACGCTGACCGCGCAGATGATTCTTCAAGTGCAGGATTAAATGGTAGTCGCTGGGCGCCAGATCAGGGCTGTATGGAGGATGATCTAGAGTTTCCCATTGAAAAGATTTGATGAGATCTTTGGTCCGATTAGCTACATGTGGACGGGCATTGTCATGTAGCAAAATGATACCCTTACTCAACTTGCCAAGTCTTTTGTTCTGGATTGCATGGCGCAGATTGCTCAATGTCTCACAATAAGACGCTGCATTGATTGTCTCATTACGAGGCAGAAACTTCACTAACAATACTCCTTTTCTGTCCCAAAAAAACTGTGCACATGATTTTCCGGGCAGAAATTGTTTGCTTAAACTTCACTTTTGTGGGTGATGATGAATGTCGCCATTCCATGGATTGTTGTTTTGATTCTGGTGTGACGTAGGCCACCCATGTTTCGTCACCAATAACAATTTGGTCTAAAAAATCTTCACCTTCATTGTGGTACCGCTCAAGGAATGTTAATGCACTACCTAAACGTTGGGTTTTGTGCAAATCCGTCAACATTTTCGGAACCCAATGTGAACACAATTTCCGGTACTTCAAGTTCTCGGTCACAATGCGGTACAAAACATTGCAAGAGTATTGAGTAAAATAGCCGCACAATGATGAAATTGTAAACCGTCTGTTTTCTCTCATCTTTTCCATCACTTTCTGCACCAAATCTTCAGTAACGACCGAAGGACGCCCAGTCCGTTGTTCATAATGCACATTTGTGCGGCCATCTTTAAATGCTCTCACCCATTCCCTTACCATTCCAACACTCATAATGTTTTGTCCGTAAACTTAACAGTTCTCACGATGAATATCGATCGGTTTTACGCCTTTAGCACTAAGAAATCGTATAACAGCCCGTACTTCACAATCGGCGGGACTCAACGATTGTCGGAGGCATCTTAAACACTCAGTAACCAATGTATACAATGAAGAATCAGACTGTAATGACGTCAGTGCGTAGACAAGAGACGTAGGTAACCAGCGCGCATGCGCGGAACGCCGACCGTAGCGCTGCGGCGGCGGAATCTCAAAACGGTACTGACTTAAAAACATGCCTCGTGTATAACACTAATTTAGTTGTTATGAAACAAATTTATGAAGAAATTTAAGAGAAACAAGGCTACATAGGTCCGTTGTCGTTGCATGCCAGATGCGAAGTGAGTTGAAGTGACGCGGCCAACGGTTCAGTGCTTTAGTTCAAAATCTGTCCGTTAGACAATCACTGCTTTCAAATCAATACCCATTTATTCATTATATTTTTACTGCTTCTTTCTTATTTTGACTGTTAGTTACTACTCCCTCCGTCCCACAATAATTGTCAGATACACGTATTTTGTTTGTCCCATGAAAATTCTCCATTATGCATCTGCCCCATATTAATTGTCCAGAATGCATATATATTTTGTACCACAGTAATTTGTCTGATCCGAATGTGAGGATGGTGATCAGGAATATGTAGGATTCAAATGAAAGGAGGGAATGACTCACACAAGTTTATTGCTCCAGAATCAGTAGATTATTGCTCCAGGTTCAGTACAAAATGGCAAGAAATTAAAAACAAACAAAATAGAGTGCTACAGTCCTACCATACTGTAGACTGTGTGTTAGCTTTGCGAAGGCTGGCAATCCAACAGTTTACCTTGCCCCGACAGATCTAATGCTGCGGTGTTCTGAAGCCTCGTTGTTAATGTTTCGAGGACACTCCAAGCGCAGTACGTTGTGGCGGTCCAAACGTGCCTTATGCATGTGGGCAATCTTGTAACCGTTCACAACATTCACCTTCATTGCTTGAATAAGACAGGACTGAAAAGTGAGAAAGACGTTATTCAGCTTGTCATTATCTACTGTTACTCCTATTTACAGACGTATTAACTGTAGGATTGTGCTCAATTAACGATTTCCAGGGTGCATTGCTTCACCAGACTACATACAGCGCCACACCGGTGTTATGAAAATCAACGTCCCATGTTGGTAATTGTCTTGACGGTGTTTGTTGATCATCGTGATAAGGTCGCATCAGTACTCTACACTGAACTACTGCGCAGCTCTACACGCATGTAAATACAAAACTTTACTTCGTCAGAAATTTCTGAACTGCTATTTCGCCGGACCGGACAGTTATTATAGGACGGAGAGAGTACTTGTATTCTCATCATTATTTATCTCTATTATGCTCTT
The DNA here is from genome assembly GCA_030765055.1 of Mantis religiosa. NCBI lineage: Eukaryota > Metazoa > Arthropoda > Insecta > Mantodea > Mantidae > Mantis > Mantis religiosa. The sequence continues at coordinate 369,809,107 of CM060950.1, forward strand.
ATTAATTATAACATATAAATGTATCTTTTAATATGCCTCTTCAATTTATACTGATGACGCCAAATACAATCTCTTACTATTAACACCCAATTAATTTCAGTATCAAAATTTACCACCTGAAAATGTAGCTAAACGGTTTCTATCTATGCGCATTTGTAGCATGTTACATATAACATAATTCTTTAAAATGTCACTTTGAGAAAAATCACTACATACAACGTTATTCGTGGGGGCTCTAAAATTAATTTACATTGACTTAATTGCGGTTATCTATGAAACTAGGTTTTGCAAGATTGTAGTCGCCTCTGAGGTATGTTCTCCGAAAATTAATTTTTAATATGTGTGGTGGTTAATTTAATATTGTGCTGGGATGCTGCCATGGCAGTTTACTTGGGTGGAGCAACGCATGATAGCCCATGATCCGTGGTTCAAATCTCGGTTGTGACATTGTATTGCTCAGTCTGATTATCCATATGTTTCCATGCGATACATATATAACCGAGTACATGACGCACTTAATACAGCAAGGAACTAAATTTGCTCCTTCGACTGCACTTTAGAATAACACAGAAATTTTAGTTGCCAAATGTATTGGTGGTTGTTTTATTTTATGAGAGACATTGTTTTCTGATAAACCTACAAATGAACTTGTAACACCGTGCGCAGCGGCCATCGCACTGTCAGTTGTTTTTATTTCCCTTTGTGCTGCGCCGTATGCAAAGTTTGGGAGAAGGGCGGGCGAGGAGGGATGCTGGCCATCATAAGAGAACGGCTAGGCCATCGACAAAAACAAAACCTCCCTTCTTGTAATTGCTATCCGCCTTTATGACCCTTCACCAGATGTATGTACATAGCCCTAATTAACGAATAACAAAGGCAAGCTAACCTCCAGTGATGAAGCAAATAAGTCACAAATTTACCCTCCCACCTCATCTTACCACTCCTACTCTCAGTTTCAAGATAAATTCACAGTAGACGCGTGCGCCTTTGTTCTGCGTCACACACAACCTATTGATTAGAGTAATTTTCCTATACTAGGCACAGTTTTGACAAACTCTTGTCTGCCACATTTGTAAAATGTAAAAATTTCCAATACGTTACTTTTCTACAGCACAGTAATTAAGGAATTGGAACAAAAAATTCCGGTTCACAGGAAATAAGGGTTTGAGCTTTGCTCATAAAAGAATGATAAAGAAAAGCACAGAGAGAAGAGAGAGAGACAGAGAGAGAGAGAGAGAGAGAGAGAGAGAGAGAGAGAGAGAGAGAGAGAGAGAGAGAGAGAGAGAGAGAGAGAGAGAGAGAGAGAGAGAGAGAGAGAGAGAGAGAGAGAGAGAGAGAGCAATGTATAAGCACAAATCGAATCTTATCAACTTTCAATCCCTATAGGTACTTGTTGCTAGTCTAGAAAGTGATTGATGTTTCGAACGGAGAGAGAGCCAACAAAAAAGTGTAGTGTATAACGCCCACTTCTACTACATACCGCACCGCATGCGTTAACACTGATGATAACATGAAGATGGAGCACCGGTGAAATGAGATGGCAGGGGAAACCGGAGATCCCGGAGAAAACCCGCACCATCGCCATGTTGTTCACCCCAAATCTCACTTTGCGGTCACCTGGGGCGGAACTCGGGCCGCTTTGGTGAGAGCCGAGCGGTCTAACCACTCAGCCACGGCGCAGCCAGAGAGAGAGAGGCTACGTTGCCGCTTATTGCAGCCACGCGGAGAGCGCATTAGCATTATGTGTGCAAAGGTGATTCGTTGGCGACTGCTGTGGGTATCATTTTTTATAATACTATACACAAAGACAATAGTAAAGTCCAAATACAGTTTTGTTTGTTTCCTGCGTACGTTCAGGCTTTCGTTTGTCAGCGCTATCTTTGTTGCTACTTTTAGACTTAAACACTCACTAAAACAACTGCAAATGCTTACAACACATGCAGAGATACACGGATTTAAACATATGTATACCAAAGCAAATTACCAGAAATAGAATGCAGAGGAACTTGCTAATACACAATCTCTATTCTAACAAGAGCAGCAATAAACGTGAAAGCCTTTTGTTTATTGCAGCGCTAACAAAACAGTAACAAGCAGCACGGTATTGTGTTTACTGCAGCGTTATCAGACGATAAGACCTGCATATACAACTTGCTCACCCGCATGTCATACTATAAACACGTTCGGCAACAAGGGTTCAGAGCCTAACGTCGTCATGGAAACGTCTCGACCCTATTTGGTCCTTCTAGTCGTTGCAATCACAACCATTATGAACGTATACATCCCCTGCCATTTATTTAAAGAGTTCCTCCACGTGGTTAGTAAACGTCAATCACTTTCTAGATTGACGACCGGTATACCAGCTTATAACTGAATGTCTTTCCCGAAGACCAGTTAACCATCATTGTATCAGAAAAAACAAGAGCAATCTTTTGCAATATCAATAAAACGCATTGCCATTGGATAAGATTATTTACCGTTAAAGGCCTGTTTTAATACAACATAAAATTGAAAGCCTTACATCTTGTCACAGATAATAATACTTCCTTAAAGTTCAGAGAAGGTGCACTGCGGTTTTTTCAGTGGAGTGAATCACGTCACTCATTTATTTACTTAATTTACTTTCTTATATTAATAGTTAGTCGCTTTTTGCAAACACTAGATTGGTTAAGGATGCAGCACGCAAATAGAAAAATCTACCTTACTTTTTATTTTACCGAGATGCCTAACAGTTCTGAATAAATATGTTGTAGATATTGGCATTACAAAGAAAATGAGCACATTGGATTTTTTCTAGACAGTTTATGAAGTCCTCCTGAGTTTTGTAGAAGTTTACGTAATTGGGAAATCTTAAGTGGCAGAATCAGCATTTATATAAGGAAGAATATACAACTTAATTTATGTAAATATGTAAATGTTCGTAGTTGTTTCGTAGTTATTCAATTATTATTTATCTTTTAACTTTTTCCGGAATGAAGCTTGATGTGTTAGCTATAACCGCAATTTATATTTATCGAACGATGATGATGATAACAACAATAATAATAATAATAATAATAATAATAATAATAATAATAATAATAATAATAATAATAATAATAATAATAATAATAATAATAATAATAATAATAATAATAATAATAATAATAATAATAATAATAATAATAATAATAATAATAATAATAATAATAATAATAATAATAATAATAATAATAATAATAATAATAATAATAATAATAATAATAATAATAATAATAATAATAATAATAATAATAATAATAATAATAATAATAATAATAATAATAATAATAATAATAATAATAATAATAATAATAATAATAATAATAATAATAATAATAATAATAATAATAATAATAATAATAATAATAATAATAATAATAATAATAATAATAATAATAATAATAATAATAATAATAATAATAATAATAATAATAATAATAATAATAATAATAATAATAATAATAATAATAATAATAATAATAATAATAATAATAATAATAATAATAATAATAATAATAATAATAATAATAATAATAATAATAATAATAATAATAATAATAATAATAATAATAATAATAATAATAATAATAATAATAATAATAATAATAATAATAATAATAATAATAATAATAATAATAATAATAATAATAATAATAATAATAATAATAATAATAATAATAATAATAATAATAATAATAATAATAATAATAATAATAATAATAATAATAATAATAATAATAATAATAATAATAATAATAATAATAATAATAATAATAATAATAATAATAATAATAATAATAATAATAATAATAATAATAATAATAATAATAATAATCAGCATCAGTATCATCATCATAACTAGTAGGTTGCTAACCTTTATTGATGGGATTAGTGCGAGCTGTTTCCCTCTTATGCTCGGTTTGGGCAATTCCTCTCAGTAATCAGGTCGCTGCTTTCAGTGGAAAACCATTGGGCGAGAAGGTTGCTACTTCGCTACAACACAAATTGGGATAAATATGACTTCCTCAGCTTATTTACAGAAAATTCAAGGTACACATCTTCTATCCAGTATCTTTAGCATGTAATATTTTAATCAGAATCGAGTGTCATATATGGAAGGAAAAAACGAATTGAAGGAACTTCCGTGGATTAGTTAAAAGTGGGGAAATATCGTGAAAAAACTGAGTCGTATCTTTGTTTATACTTAACTTGGTAATTTTAAAATTATTTTGTTCATATATAAGCCAGGCCTTTTTCTTGAAATACCTTTAGTTTTTTCGGGATCCTTGAAATCCCCATTTCCGGTGAAATGTTGGTATCAAATTTTTAGGTGGAATGCAATGCACTGATGCTCTATTGATGAAAGGTACCCTGAAAGATACCTCAACAACTGAACTACCCGACTTTGGGGCTGTTGGGTGTAAAGTGCTTGTGTTCCAGATTTCATTAGGTTCGGACATCTTGCTAAGTTAGCACAATAGTGATACCATCACCTGAGTAAATCGAGTCTTCACCATCCAGTCTGATTCCCATTTTTGGCAAGTAGCTCTAAAGAATCAGACGTTTATGTTAAACTTATCTTGATTAGTAAACAGATAAGGTGTCGCTAGAATGTGTAGTTGTAACGGAAATATCATCAGTTAAAAGAAGAAATATGCATCCATAACAATAAATTGACCAAAAAGAATATAACCTGATGTTCGTTTTTTCATGAAAATTTTTATGAATTCTATTATAATTAAAACTCAGAGAATTTTGAACTTGGAGTAATCTGAATCCGTGAGAGGATATCGTGTTTGAATGATATACTTTGAGTCCTAGGGCTGCACTGGGCTCTTTGACTTTATTTGACTCTTTGACTTTTTTCCCCACTTGCAACTTTATTTTCATTTATTTATTATACTTAGGAAATCTTTGAAAGAGATATTATAAGAGTACAAATTTCTACACCCAACCGGGAATCGAACCCATTATCTTTTAATTCGATAGACGAGACAGTATCAACGATAGGCGCATGCGCCCAACTTTTATTTTATCGCAGTCTTTGTAAGTGTTTTTTGTATTGAAAATGTAGGTTATGATTTCTACTTTAGATCGTTTTAATAGTATCTGAGTGCGGCATTAAGGAAAACATTTAAAATGTTTTTATTCAATGGAATGAAGGGTGAATGGTAAAGATTTGAAGAAGAAAAAAATATTTGGAGTATAAAGAGCAAAAGCACATTAAAGTGAAAAAGAAATCGTTAGTAGATATATATTATTATAGCTCTAGGGCTTATAAAAAGTAAAGGTAGGAGAAACTTTAAAATATTGAATTTATTACAGAATTATGGTCACAGTAATACTTCTCATGTTAATCTTAGAAGGTATATTTTTAAATGTGGGTAAAATATTTACTTGTGTTATATGTAATAACTTTTGTAGGCATTAATCTGATAGCGCTACGACGTTGATTTTGCAAATTTCAGTGTTACAGTACTTGAACATAAGAATTAAATTAGCTTCAACACTTCAGCATCCTACTCATTTGGATTTATATGCAATTTACACGCTAATGAATTTTGAAAAGCTGCTGCAGTAGCAAAGGGAATCAGAAACCAATCTTCACATTACTGGTCTGCTGAAATTTAAGCGTGAGCATCATGCAAACCTAAAAACTAGATTATCTTACAACGGATCCATTTACAATGAATTACATAAATGTAGAATTAAACGAAAAACGAAGTTTGCGAGGTCCAGGCTCCCATGTTTATGGCCATGTCAAACATCAACTAATCATTCAGACAGCGATTCTCATTATCTGATTATTTTACCATCTCACTGAAAATTTCCTATCCCTTGTATTTACTCGTTAACCACCTTTCTCGGTAAAATCTGGAATCAGCAACCAAATGTAAGGATAGGCGATGCTTGTTTCATGAGTTTTATCTCCGTTCTTTTCGAGTTTATTGTTTCTACGTGATCTATTTTTTAATGTATAATGTAGGCGATCTCTTCGCAAATTGCCATTTTACCACATTTGTTTCATGCTTTCTTGCTATTGGCTGCTGTTTATATTTCCATTTGTCCTGGTGAATAACCATATATTGGTGAAGTTTATACTTAAAATTCGTCGTTATTTTAATGCCTTATTTTCATTGTGAATGGCCTCTGTGTAAGAAGCATTGGAATTGGGCCTGGCGTTTCTACCACTCTGTATAAAATGTTTCCATTACGTAGTATATGTTGCGCTGGCGCACCATCTTGTGTGTTTCGTGAGGTCGCTACTTATCTATCATCTTCCTTCCTTGCCTCTGTGATGAGAATGGGCCTGGGGGTACAGTGAGGCAAGATTAATCATGTAATAACTAGCGGTAGGTGAAAAGTGCTGCTGATATCAGTCCTAATTACCTGTCATGTCAAATACATAGAGTGGGTCATGACATTATCAACAGGAGGCTCTGCTACTATTTTTCTATGCCTCGCTGATTGAATGTGTCTGGCCGACACATGCACAGACATTTATGATATTAAATGTTACATCTAAAGTCGTGGGTTCAAATCCGGCAGAAGGAGATGGATTTTTTTTCAGGCCAAAATGCTCCTACCACAGATTCCTTCGGAAGAGAATTAAAGCCGATGATCCCGTGTTCGTAGATTTACGGTACATAAAAGAACCTCAAGCCTGATAAAGAAATATCTGAGCAAAATTAAGCGATTTTTTACACTCAATATAAAATAAGACGTTAAGAACACTGCAGTTAAAACACTTCCATAAATTAAAAAATAAAATTACTTCTCAAGTATATTACGAAATGCAATGCAGTAAAACTGTTTTGTATAACAATTAAGGTATTTGTGGGAAGAACAGTATGTATATCAATGAGATAAACTAACAGTCGTTCACAGATTTAGTCGTAAACATATGAATTATAACCGTTTTTCCATTAAATTTTTTTGGGAAACTTTGAAATAATGTTATGTAGAATATTCATGCAAAATTGAGAAAAAGTGCAACGAAAAGAAACTTTGTTTAATAACATTAAGGGTAAGTGAATACTCCTGGAAAAGTTCTCAAATAACTAATCGGAAGTATTCCTCACTATACACGAATATAATATCTTTTTACTTATTTGGGAAGTATTATATTGCATTACAAGCGCCGTAAAGCATCACTGGTGAATCCGGAAAGTTTCAAAATAAGACGAATTTGAGCATTTTCCACTCCCAAATTTCTCCAACATACTTGTATATTACATTGTATATTTTGGGCATACTGAATAATATATATATGGTATATATGCGATAATTAAATTAGATACTTAATGATCGTCCCCAACTTGGCGGTTAAAGTAACAAGACCACCAAAATTGTTCTTGTTTGTTGACCTTAAAGATCAATGACTTGGAGCTCACAGTTATTAGCTATATGTAAATATATGTTAGGGAATAATAAAACGAAATAAATACTTAGCCAATATAAGGTTTAGGTATTCAATATGATTATACAAGGGGTGTCCAGAAAGTGAGTTCTGTTTCAATTTAACTCCGCTGCAGCGCTGCGATCGCAGTTCCGCACATGCGCGGTAGACGCTCTGTATCAAGGAGCAGAAACGTGCGCCATTGTGAAATCGCTGTCAGACACGTACACTTTGTTGTGCTTGTTTACAATGTCGGTGTTGATTGAAAATCCCGCCGCTTGTGAAATCAGATCTGTGATTCATTTTCTGAATGTTAGGAAAGTGAAATCAATTGAAATTTATCGGAAAATTTGCGATGTCAAAAGGTGTTGTGTTTCTTCACTACAACGCACGACCACACACTGAAAATGCGACGAAAAGCATCCTACAGAGATTTGGCTGGGACGTGTTTGACCACACCGCGTACAGCCCTGACCTCGCTCCTAGCGACTTTCATCTGTTTTTGCATCTCATATCTTTCCTTGGCGGCCAACACTTCAACAATGGCGAAGAGCTAAAAGAAAATGTTTCCAACTGGTTGAAGAAACAGGCAGCAAACTTCTATGAAGAAGATATACAGAAACTTGTGCCTCGCTATGACAAATGCCTACAAAACTTCAGCAGTTATGTGAAAAAGTATTTTAAGAGTTTTAGAATTTTGTGCAAAAAATAATTTGTCTGTATCTATACACAATTTAATTTTATTACTAAACAGAACTTACTTTCTTAACGTACCTTGTATATATATGGCTGCAATAATAAATACATATTAGAGGATTTAATAGAGTCAGTGCAGGTACCAGAGCCGGGAAGGTGAGACCCCGAAGTGAGAAATGCTTTACCCCTATAATCAGCCCTTAATTTTTCCTTCAATCTGGCACTTAAACAAATAGGTGACGTGTGCCACAGTGGTGGATATTCTGATTTTGGATGATATGTCTTATGAGACGTAATTAAATGAACCCAAAGTCTGGGTAGGAAAGCACGATGAGGGTTAATGACACTAAAGAGTATGAGTTAATGACGTAATGATATTATTAGATAGCTTATATGGCATTGTGTGAAAAATGTTTTTAATTACCTTAGACTAACCTTAAGCTGACAAAATCAGTTTTGGAGAATTAACATGTTTATTACTGTTTTATTTTTGTTATCCAGTAGTTGTTAAGCATGCCTAATTATTTCTCTTCTGCACTTGCAGCTCTTACGTTTCGTTACCGCACATTATCCAGAGAATGTTGGCATCACTTCCATGAGGATACCTACCGTCCCCCGAAAGTCATCAACGATAACGGGCGCAATGTGCCGAATGGCTGGCCGCTGTCGATCTTTGGACGCACTATCGTCTTTAGGTGGTGAGTTCAAAGCATTCTCTGTCGATTAACCAGCTCCAGGAACTCGGCTTCATCAACATATCTGGAGTTATCGGACGAGCTGAACTCAGTTTCTTGCGTTTCCACCCTGGAAAGTGAATGCAGCGGAACTTCGCTTCCATCAGTTGAACAGCCTCTGTCGCAATCGGACCAGGAGTGTTGAGAGAGCTCACTCTCCAAGGTTTGTCCTAGCCAAGGAGTTCCTTCCTTCATGGTTCTTCCGTTTTGTTGGCAACGTCGACGACGCCGTTTGGTCCTCTTTACCGAAACAGCGATAATGGTAAGGAAACGGGCAGCACCGCTGTTGATGCTAGGTTTTGCACTCGACAAGGGGACTTACGGGCGAGCACGTTATCCTGCGCCTTGAGGTGCAGCGCAACCAATAACTCCAAATCTCTCACCTGCATGCCAGAACTACATCCTAGACAGGTTTTAGCGTTTGCGACTTATGAACTCATGACATTAATTTGGTCAATATTTTGGTTAGAACAACATATTTAACATTTTGGAGCTAATATCATGTTCGATTTATAATAAATAAGAATTATGTATTTCCTGTTGGCAATTTGCTCTCGTGAATCCAAAATACGCCAAAAATATTACAACGGAGCTACATGTCTGGATACCCATTGCATACGAATCATAACATGTTGAACAAAAAAGTAAAGACAAAACGGAATATAGATACGTATAATCGCATGGTGCAATTAAGTGCATTTATAAGGAATAAAAAGTTGTATGTGGTACTCACAGGACTTTTTTCTGTTGCTGTACAAAGTATTCTTGGAAGTGCTTATTCATCTATTTCGTCGCCTAAATCAAGATAAACATTTGCAGAAATGAATTTATTGCTAATTTTCTTCTAGGCACAAGAGGAATTTGATAACATATTGGTTTATAGGCAAAAATGTATTTGCAACAAATGTATTTTAATGCTTATGACACTTGAATCGAAATTGTTAGAGATGTTTTAAAGAAATATAAGCTTTCAAAAAGTTTTAGATGTCCGTCACCCACATGACTTCCTCTACAGCGTTACAAAACCTTTTCACAGCACTTATTGTTCTGTCTACTTTACGTTAATTGAGATAAATTTTCGCACAGATTCTCTTGTCTAAATTTCTTGTAGGCTCAAGGGGAATGAGAGAACAGTTGGCGTGATGGTCAAGCGTTTTAAAGCTGGTGGCTATGTGATGCCTTTAAAGTTATATACCCAAAGGATAAAAAATAAGAAAAGAATGACAATTAGACAAGTGGCAAGAAATGTCTTCGAAATGCTCCACTCTTGAAAAATACATGCAACTAAATTGTATATGTTCAACGACCTATATATCTGTGCAATAAGGTTGTGTCCATCTCTTATGGTTTACCAATTATGCGAAAGTCACCAATTCCAGAAAATTCAAGATATTTATTTCTGTGATCATAAAAATTCTTGAGCACTGAGTAAATAAATCAAAATCGTAAGAGGCATTTTTCGAAAATAAATAGTTCAAAGCAATGTTCCATTTAAAATGTACTTTATGTTGGCGGAAATTATTACAAATCTTCGATAGGCGTCCTTGTAAGATTCTGAGCTAAGGTACCAAGTTTGATGTTTCAGAGACGTTTCGTTTTTCAATTTTGCTGTTCACACACACACACACACACACACACACACACACACACACACACACACACACACACACACACACACACACACACACACACACACACACACACACACACACACATTCCTGCCACGGTAGCGCAGATGGTAGCGTGTCTGCATCACTTTCAAGAGGTCCCGAGTTCGATTCTCGGTCAGGGTGAGTTAAATAAGGTTTTCCGGGGTTTTCCCTTATCCTGGTAGATGAATGTCATGTAACTCTAAGCTTCATGGACCCCAGGATTTTCACCCATTACATTCATCGTCCGATATGACTTAACGTTGGAGGACGTAAATTTAAAAAAAAAAAAAGAAAAAACCACCCACACATACAAACACAGAAATGTTCCAGAAATGAATATTTTTATTCAGGGGACCTCAAAAAGTATATGTCAACTAAAATTTAATTATTGAACTTTGGGTGGAGTGCAATTGGATTGGATTGGATTGCTCGGAGCGGATTCGGCATCTCGACCAGACTGGTCATTTGTACCTATAGCCGGGAGGGAGGATGAGGTGAGAGGAGGCAGATGGCTGCCGACTCCAAGGAGTTTCAACAATACAGAGGGCGGGGTCGCTACACTTAACCAGAAGGAAACTCCATGGCGGGCAGAATAATCGTCATCTCACCTACCGTGGCCCCGAAACAGTCACGAGGCCGGTTCGGAGACCGGAGTCTATCTCGCTGGAAGAGGAAATCATCCCGCCATGCACCGTCGAGACTCCCGCCGACGCGTCTACCCTGAAAGAGACCACCAGATGAGAGATGATATGAAATTATAATGGAGATGAAATGGAGGTGGAGGAAATTTGGCGGATGTAATAAACCCAGCTAGCATTTTTCTAGCGTCCTCAGAAAACCTACGAAAAACACATGGGTTAGGTAGGTCGGCCGAGGAAATCGAACCAGGGTCTTCCGAATGCGAGCCATAGACGCTCGGTGTGGAATGCAATACTTCCCTCATTTGGCTCTGAGAGAAAGTAGTATGTGTTAGAGAAAATAAAAATAAAGTAAATTCAACCGTCCATCATAGGGGCGTATATGAGAAGTGGATCAGAAAACATTGTCATCAAAAATATTTGCGAATGAGTTGAAATTTTACCGTGAGCCATAAAGAAGTAGAATTTTAGCTCTCCATAATACCTGTAGAGTTTTTTATGTGTCTAATTTCCTTATTAACGTATAAAGCAAACATATTTAAAGATATGACTTAACGTGCCAAGCGTATTACGAAATTTGGTTAAGAAGAAAACGGATAATATTTTCCAAAGTATCATTTGGAAAATTGAATCTGTAGTGCAAGAATGGCACGGACAGAATATCTGCATCCATAAAGTCTGTGGCTCGCATTTGGAGGTCCGGGGTTCAAAATCCGTGGTGTGACAAATGTTTATTTTTTGCTGTTTTCTAGTAGTTGCCCAGGTGTACACTATAATAGATATATAATACCACCACTGAAAGTTCCACTTTGATTAAAAACCAATAGCAAAATTTAAGATAGATTCTACTAACAAACGCCCTGACATCAATCGACAGAGTTGAAGTCAGCAGTATGGCGGTATCCTTATGCTATCTTTCCAATACATATGAAAGCAGAGATACACTTGCCCAGCACTAAGGCCTCTCTGGGCATCTGATGAGACTACTTTCTTAACAAATTCAAAAGTACAGTTGCCTAGCACTAATTTCTATGTGGACCCGTGTCTAAGATGGCATTTGCCTCAGAGGGAAAGTTGCCTAGCACTAAGGCCTCGTTTGACTTGTTTTGAAACAAGATGGAGTGCTGAAGGGATGAGGCGTAGAAGGCTTAAACAGAGTAAAATATGTGTAGAGTTCAACGCCCACTTTTACTAGATGCGGTGATACTGATGATACATGAGATGGTGGACCACCGCTGAAATAATGTGGCAGCGGAAACGAAAACCCGCCCCAGCGCTGTGCTGTCCACCAGAAATCTCACTTTCCGGTCGCCTGTAATAGAACCTGGGCCGCCTTGGTAAGAGTCGAGCAGTCTATCCACGGCGTGGATAGTATTTTCAGTAGTTTTACCAGTAGTTAAGGGATGTAAAATAAATACAGAGATAAGCAAGAAACTGAGAAAACGACACAAGAATTTTAAAGAAACATTGTTATACATATGCGAATGATTGTAAATGATGGTATCCCAAACGTTTAGTATTAAAATGGGTAGGTATAGCTGATACCACTTTTAGAAATTATTAAGTTATAAACTCTTTTCAAGTATGGCAGAGTTGGTAAAAATGCCTTCTTCACCGAATCACCAAATGTGGAGCACGTTAAATCATTAATTTGTTTCGTCCCCTCTGATGCCAAAAGGGTTAAGGAAATTTTATTAAAATTTTCTCCTTTAATGTAGGAAACCTAGCTTGAGAAATATTTTTGGTAGTTACGAGAATAGGTGTACTTTTCGTGGTTGTTTTTGGTATAACTTACATCCACCAACGTTAAGTCATTTCGGATGGTGAATGAATTGGTTGAAATGATGCTCAAATGAGCCCGTGGTCTATGGAGCTTAGAGCTACCCGACATTCATCTTTCAGGATAAGGGAAAACCCCGGATAAACCTTATCCAGGTAACTAACCCTGACGAGATTCGAACTCGGGACCTATTGAACGTGTGGCAGGCACGCTACCACCACGCTACCGAGGTGGGTGTATTTTCTGTGTATCCTCGATAGGGGTACTTTAGCCAGGTATTTGTTTTCTTATTCTAGATAGTGAGTTGAAGATATAGGAAAAGGCAAAAGAAATTACACACACACACACACACACACACACACACACACACACACACACACACACACACACACATACACACACACGTGTGTGTGATTTTGGATAGAGGACTTCTGGTCTGTTGGTTCAAATGTGGAAGTTACGGCTATAAGTTTCTAAAGTAGCAGTATGCTACTGCTAATGATGATACCAATTGAATGCACAACACACCAAATTGAGGCGACCTATCAGAGCAGTTCCTCTGGCTCAGTGGTTGTAAAATTAGCTTTCAAGCTTTATTAAAATTATATACTTGGTATATTCAGTTATAAGCTTTAATGAAGTCTACAATTTTCGTCCAGTAATATTTTGTATATCTCTTGGTTTATCCCTTACGCAAATGTAATTCAGAACTAAGAAGGCTTCAGAGGTCATTCCATTAAAATTCAAATTTACATTTAATTTGTCACGAACATATTTTATACACATCGTATTTTATTCGAAGTCGCCTTTCATATTTGAGAAGTTAAAAGTGTTCCGAAAGGATTCGATTTGAAACGTAGTTTGGGGTGAGGATTTTCTTGGAAACCTTTATATATAATTCTTGAGAGATGCTGAATTTAAATTCCGTTTGTAGTTTTTAACTGAATTTTCATTTTTCAGTTATACTGCTCAAATTTACACAAAAACTTTTCTAAAAACGATTTTTTATAAGTTCAGAGGACCTCAGAGAAGCACTAAACACACACTTCCCGTGAAATTCCGACATGAAATGTTTATGTGAAATGGAATACTTTCTTTCTTACTGTACGCAGCAGAGAAGGTGATAATGCAATTAAGAAAAATATCATATTTTCATTAATAAGCCACAACCGACAAAGATTACTGAGCTGGTTGTGTCTGTGGCCCGCATTCGTCAGGCTCGGGTTTGATTCCCATGGCTGACCTACCTGCCCGGGGTTTCGCCAGGTGAATGCTGGGTAGGTTAACTGCATCCCCCGAATTTCCTGTCTCTTTATGTCATCTCAAATATAATTTTACGTCATGTCTCATCTGGTGATTTACTTCAGGATAGAAGTGTCTGCCGTAGTAATCCAAAACCTAATGAACCACATCATTACGCAACAGTAGAAAGTGAACCATGTAAGCTTGCATCCAATTCTGTGAACATTCCAGTACTATATTTTAACAGTTTTGAGATAATAAGTCATTAATCTGATACATTGAGGGTTAGGTGGCTTAGAGTTCCCTCAAATACCTTTCAAATTCTTTCATTTAAGGTAACGGTGCCTTAAATATATTAAAAAAGAAGGAAGAATGCAGCCTGAGGTTACACACAGTGCCCCACAACAAAGGAACTTGAAGCCAGGTCTTTATGTTTGTTTAGCAGTGCTCAAATCACGCGTGGTATGAATCGATAAAATATGCAAATGACACGCTGATGATTTCCCGTTACGCGTTGTACAAACGAATAGTTGAAATACCGACTGATTCAAACACACAAAGCACAAAATGGCCCTCATTATAAAAGATGACAGTCCACGATGTGAAATACGAGATATTTCAGGATTTTAAGGAGCTCTGCTCTGGAAATACTTTATAGAAACACTATTTCAAAATAATCCAGAGAAGGAAAATGAATTTAAGTGTATGATACATCCTGGACAACCTATTGTATTCCACTTAAGCACGTGGTATACAATGAGCTGCAAATACACGTTCTGAAGCTGTTACCAGCGTCATGGAAAGTCCTTGGATGCATTTGTGAGTAAGTACACGAAAGGTAGGATAATATCAAGTTTCATACTTAAGTCACACACACACACATATATATATATATATATATATATATATATATATGAATACCACGCTGAGATTTTCAGGTACGTTAATCTGTGCTTTACGTGAAAATTTGCTGCTATTTTTCGTTTTCTTTCCCACAATACTTCCGACCATTTTGTTTAAAATATCATAATTTGAAGGATTACTGAAGCACCACAAGTGTATACGTAAAGGTCAAGTAAAGTGTGGAGTTTGTATTAAATGAATGAATGAATGAATGAATAGCCCATAACATCCCTTAAGAGCAAGGGCCTCCCACCCACTGGTGGGGTCAGTACGTCCGTTTCTTACCGGGTGAGCAAATCCCTGAAAGATAGCAGTTCTTTGTACTGGTTGTCATTTATTTCCTACTTATCTATCCTTAATTAAAACTGATATTATCACTTGCTGTCTATATCACAATGTTTGTTTCTAATTCTCTTCATTCTTCTCCACCCTAGCTTTCTATAATCTAATGCTTCTCTTAATGTTTATTTACACTTATATTTACTTATAACTAGTATTAAGTGTATCGCCATGTCTATCACTATAGTAGAAATGATTGTTCATTTCCACTTTAACAGTAATTTTCACTTTATACCTGCTATCACTGGCTTCCATTCAGGTCTGTCTTTTGCCGTTCTAATCCACTTTGCATCTAGCCCATTTTTGTACTCTTGGGAACATCGTAGCCTCGGACGCCCTCCGCCTCTCCTCCCTTGTCGCACGTTCCACACTATTATGGCGTATGCCCATCTGTCTTGCATTTTCGTCACCTGTCGTGCCACCCAGGGCCCTACTGCGGTAGGTACGGGATTGGCTCTCCCGGGGTCCTGAGCCAAATATCTCGATTGGGTGCCTCTCAGTGGTGAGAGAGATGATAAACACCCAAACGAGGTCCACGTCCGTGTTTGACTCTAACCTCCCTGAACACACGTCTGACACCTAGCGCGGCTTGGCTTAGTGGGAAGCGCAATTGTGACTGTGTAACGTGTAACTCCCAGCTCTTGGTTATCACGTAGGACGGTGTTCGTATCCGCTGATAAAGGTTAGTCCCGATGAGGGGCCATTGCATGAGCTATTATACTCTTGAAGACGATTGGGTCCCTCTGTCTATACATTGGGAGGTGAGACCGTGAGGTGAGCAAGCTCCAGGCCAAAACTCTCACCCAAGTGAGGTGGCACCCAGGATGTAAGCACGCCATCGGAGACATTTGCAATGGTGGAGGACGTTGTTGTTGTGGGAACTGATATAATAAACAAAAATGTCAAGGCAAGTGGAGAAGAAATAGTTGAGTCTTGTGGTCTTTCTTATTTGGTTATATTTAGAACTGAGGAAGGTAAAAAGTTTACTACCGTGAACTAGTTTATTATTCAGAAGGCTCTAGATAATATTGCTGGTCATGAACTCGATCTCGCAATGGCATGCTCTCGAAGCAGTTTCAACGACGCAGGCTGCAAAAATTTTGGTAGCCAATATGCTTGCGAGTCATTCGGTGCGCCTTGAATTGCATAGGACTTTGAACTCCTCGTGTGGTGTTGTCAACACCAGCTTATTGGACGGTGTGTCGAATGAGGAGAATCAAGAAAACTTGGCGGAACAAAGTGTGATTAATATGTATCGAGTAAACCACAAAGAATGACGTGAACTGGTGCCCACTTATACCCTGTTTCTTACCCCTGATCCCGCAAAGGATTAAGGCAGGGTATGAAGCTATTGAAGTTAGGCCGTATATACCTAATCCACTGAGGGGTAATAAATGCCAGCGCTTTGGCCGCACGAGTGATACTTGTAATGGAATAGCTTCCTGTGTTGACTGTGGAGAAGTCAAGCATGATGACGCATGTACTTCACCTGCAGCATGTGTTAACTGCAGTGGTAATCATCCATCGAACTCCAGAGAACATCTCCGTTTTATGGAGGAAAAAGCGATCCAAAAGTTGCTGGTTAGACAGAAGGTGTCCTTTAAGTAATCCCGGAAACTCTTGCCTATTTGTTAGCCCTTGGTACCTAGGACCATTACTTACAGTGCAGTTTCAGCTAGGCCAAAACCTATATGTGAAATCGCAACCCAAACTGCGACATAAACGGGGCAGTATTATCTGAAAGAACATTTATACAACCATCGACGTGCGCCAGTAAGAGCAAATTGCCTATAATATACCAAGCACCAGAAATAATGTTTAAGACCCAATATGATAGAATTGCCGTTCAGTAATAAAACGCAAAATCTGCTCCCGAAATGACCAAGGGAAACAGGATCCCACGACCATCTCCTCCGAGATCATCTTCGGAGGAGTAATCTGGAGATGACTCAGGCCGGTGTCATTCACCTTCGTCGTTCGAGCCTCTCGAACCGAAAGTTCGAGAAGGCAAAGAATTCTCCTCCATAGAGGATGTGGAGCAGGAAGATCCTGACATTGTTGCTAGAATGGCAGGGAAAAAAAGCAGTATAAACCTGCCTAAACGAGTGTTAGCCCAACACCGAAGAAAAAGGGAAAATTGATTCGACCACCACTGAAATGTACCAAATGAGCCTATATATTTGACATCTTATCCCATTACTGTTGCCATTACTATCCTACAATGCAAGATACGAGGTTTAAGAGCACATGGACATCGAAATTTTGCTAAACAAGCACGAACCCTTGTGGGAATGCTTACAAAAGACTAAGCCTGGACCACAAGAAAAATTTAAAAATCAGACGTTACACAGCAATAAGGCGTGATATTGAAACAGAAGAGGGCATTCCAGCACACTGGGGCACTATGATGCTCCTCAGGGAAGATATATTTGTAGATCCTATACAGTTACACTCTGACATCCAGTCAGTAGCTGTTAGGATTAAACTGCCATCAATCGAGTTTTGTATTTGCGATGTATCTGATGACCTCCCATTAACTGGCCTAGAAGATCTGGTCTCTGAACTATCAAAACCGTTTCCCTTAGTGGGAGACTTTAATGTACATCATGCACCTTGGGGCTCAAGTTGGGCATGTTAGAGAGGCAGACTCATTGCAGAATTTATGGAGAGCAATAACCTGATTCTCCTGAACACCGGAGAGCCAACGTTTCTTTCCTACTTCTTTAACAACTATTCGCACATTGATTTGGCAGTTTGTTCATCCCATGTAGCAGTTTCATTACAATGGAATGTCATCTCTGATTTACATTCTATTGACCACTTTCCCTGTCTTCTTAGTCTCTTAGCAAAATATATGTCTGCCTCACGTATATCTAGCTGGCGCTTTGATGGGGGCAACTGGAACCTTTACGCCCAGTTGGCTGTTTTTAATTACAACAAGCACGAGTCTGTGAATGATTTAGTTGATCATCTCACAGATAAAATTCTTTGTGCTGCAGAACAATCTATTCCTCGTTCAACTACCAGCCCGGTCAATTTCCTGTCCCATGGTAGAGAAATGACTGCCAGAATCCTATCCGTGCTTGTAGGAGTGCTTTAAGGGTATTCCAACGACACCCTACACTAAGTAACCTAATTGAATACAGGAAAGCGCTTGCAAAACCTAGGCAAATAATTAAGGATAGAAAAAGTTAATTGTTGATCAGTTTGACGTAGCTAACACCTTCGGCAGTGCTTTCGCTCAAGTGTCTAGCTCAAATAATTATGCTCCTGAGGTCATGTCAATTAAGACTCAGGTAGAATCCCAAGGTTTTGTGTTTCGTTCCAGAAACCTTGAAAATTATAGCTGCCTCTTCACCTTGGAAGAGATAGAACACGCTCTTTCATCTTCGCGACTATCTGCACCAGGACCGGGCTGAATCCACGTTCAAATGTTACAAAAGCTCTCGCCTGAATGTATGGCATTCCTGATCGAGGTTTATAACCGTGTTTGAATTGATGGCACTTTTTCTGATAAGTGGCGAGAAGCCAACATTATACCTATTTTGAAAGCTAGAAAGGACCGTCACCTCCCCTCTAGCTACCGTCCAATTTCCCTCACCAGTTGCTTATGCAAGGTGATGGTACGCATGGCTAACGGGCGGTTAGTATGATGGCTGGAAACGCACAACTTACTGAGTAACATCCAATGCGGTTTTCGACCACGACGCCGTTCAAATGTGGATCATCTTGTGGCCATGTCGACACAAATTATTAACGGATGTCTTAAGGACTGTCAAATTGTCGCAATTTTTTTGCCTTGAGAAGGGTTATGATACTTTTGGCGGGCAAGGTTGCTATGCACTCGGCACACCTGGGATATACGTGGACGCCTACCGCTCTTCCTACAGGAATTCATGGAAGACCGCGTTTTCCGAATAAGGGCCGGCATGACTTTTTCGAATAGTTTTGTTCAGGAAAACGGTGTACTACAGTGATCAATACTAAGTGTTACGTTGTTTGCTATTGCGATTAACTCTATCTCGAAATGTGTTCCTCCAGGGGTTTCGTCACGCCCATTTGTAGACGACTTTGCCGTCTACTGTACTTCTGAGTGCACACCGTTTCTAGAGTGCCATCTACAGACCACAGTAGACAAATATATTGGAGTTTAAAAAACGGTTTTCGATCCTCAGCTGAGAAAAAAAATCTGCGCTGACTTCTGGCGCCGTCGGAGTCGATTAGCACCGGCTCTTCGTTTAGGCCCGGATCTAATTCCCTTTGCAGGTGTAACGAGCTTCCTTGGAGTAATACGTGATAGAAAATGTAGTTGGTCATCGCATACAGCACAACTAAAAGCACGATGTGACACTTCTTTGAATATCTTTGGGATACTATGTCTGAGGTCGTGGGAAGCGGATTGTACATTGTTATTGCGACTCTATGGGGCACTGATCCGTTCCCAATTATATTATGGTAATATCGTTTTTGGCTCTGCTCGCCAATCTGTGCTGAAGAAACTAGACACAGTCCATGATTGTAGATACGTATAGAAGTTGGAGCATTTCCAACAAGCTCTCTTATGAGCCTGTATGCCGAATCTGCAGAACTGGTGAGACCTGCTATTAGTAAATTATAACTATAGACTTAATTGCATGCCTACAACGTTTACGCCATTCTTCAACACTTTAATGGACGGGTGGTATAGGAACACTTCTCTTAAACCAAAGCCATCAAGTTTTCGATTCCGGGAACTTGACACTAAAATACCCAAGATGTATCCCAAGGTAGAGAAAGTATACCCTCCTTGGTTGTATAGAACGTCCCACGTAGGTCTGGGCACGATTAAGTACGATAAATCTACCATGTTTATGTCTATTATCCGCACATATGTTTTTAGAATTTGTCCACGCTATAAAAACCGTGTTTAATCTATACTGAGGGCTCAAAGAGCTCAGTTGTTGTTGGTTGTGCTTATGTGTGTGGAACCGAACCATATATATTCGGATTCCATACTAGCACTTCCATTTATACTCCAGAACTTTTTGCAATATAGCGGGTTATTTTACATGTACGCCGACGAAATTTGGGAGACTGCTTCATCCTGAATGATTCGCTTAATGCACTTTAAAGCCTTCAGCAGCTGTACAACTACCACCATATTGTGCAGCGTATCCAGGATGCTATTCATGTTTTACACGCTTCCGGCTTGAGCGTGGTGTGTCCATGGGCTCCTGCTCACGTGGTCTTGCCGTGGAATGAAATGGCGGATATAGCAGCTAAAAGGGGTGCCAAGGAGCTCAGGATTAGAATACCATTAGTTACATCGGAAGGTTTTAGAACTGCACTGCAAAGAGAAGTGCAGTGCAGCTGGTAGGACGAGTTGTTGGTTCTCCTAGGAAACAGGCCTAAGACATTGAAGGAACTTTCGATACTTTGTGTTACTTCCTCTCGTGCATCTCGTCGAGAGGAAGTGATTTTGGCTCGGTTGCGCATTGGTCATTGCTTTTTTATGCATAGCTTTTTGTTTAGTAGAGAACCTGCTTCAGTTTGTGCGTTTTGCAACGAAACTTTATCTGTCCTTCTCGTGTTGGTAGAGTGTTTTTACCTAGCAAACCTTCGAACGTCTCTGCAGTTGGCGGTCGGCTTTATAGAGATGCTGGAGGTTGACAACAAAGCGGTGGAGAAGGTTTTCAAGAATTTTCCTAGCTTGGATTTTAGAATTTAGTGGAGGATTTATTACGCCATTTGGCCTTATATTTCTTTGCTTTTTGTTTCGGCTGTATACATATGTTTTTGTGACTTCATTCACACTTTTGTTAAGTTATAGAACTGTTTATATGTGGCTTTTGCTATGAATGATTTTTAGGGGCACTGATAACCACTGCAGTTGGGCGCCTTTATATATACCACTACCTACCTACATGTCCTGCCCATTGCCATGTAAATCCTCTTCAATCTGGTGGCTACATCTTCAGGGCTATCTTTTCTTCACGGCACTTCATTCTCCACATTATCTTTTAGGCTGATGTTCAGGATCTTCCTTTCCATCTTCCGCTGGCATGTTTGTAGCATAAGAGCCTGTTTCTTCGTTTGTGCCAAGGTTTGGCAACCATATAGTAAGAGTGGAATGAAGGGTTTATATTCTAAAAGCTGGTATTAAATATTTATTTTGAAGAATGAATCTCAGCTTCCAGAATTTAGCCCATGCTAGTAATTAGTAAAATTATCTTACCCTTCTCCTTATTTCTGTATCGCTTGTCCCTGGGACTCAGAATTTGTCCTAGGTAAATGTAGTTGTTACAGTACCCTATTTGTTCTCCATCTCCTTGAATAATACTTTCTGTGGATTTTGTCATGATTTTTTATGAGGTTCATTCATTTGTGCTCTTGTCGTTGGCACTATTCAACACCTCTTGTAGTTATGCAGCTTAGTTTGCAAATAATATAATTTATCTGCAAATCGTAGGTTGGTTAACTTCTTCCCGTTTATATTCATCCCCCCAGCTTTGCTTCCATTTTATCCATCTAAATGCTAACTCTAGTATGCAGTTAAAGATTTTTGGGGATATTGGGTCTTCTTCTGTGACACCTTTTGTTATATCAAAGATTTCCCCTTCAAAATCTCTTCTGATTTTAGAGTAGCACGAATAGTCGTAAGCTTTTACGGCCGGAGACTACTTTGTAGATAGATGAAGATTCTGACCTCAGGAACCGTGGATGCTGGAGTTGGAAGATCCAGAAGCTTCTTTCACGTCTGCAGTGAACATCATCAATGGTGGCGTGGTGTAAGTCTTCTGGGTGAAGTTTCAGTCACAACTGACACACTAGTTAGAGATGCGGCAATATTTATACCTAGTATCCCGTCTCGTGTTTGGCTCGGCTGGTGCTGCGTGTGAGGGGGATGATGATGATGATGATGATGATGATGATGATGATGATGATGGTGTTTAAGGGCGCTAAACTACTGGGTCATCAGCGCCCTTCAAAAACCAGTGGGTTTAAAAATCAATTAAAAGGCTAAAAACTAAAAGACTAAAACGAAATAAATCAACAAAGATAAAACGCCCGCACAACGATGTGGCAAAGACTAAATTAGAAACTAAAACCATTAAAACCTAAAAGGAGTTAAAATGGTTAAAATACCCAATTACTGGGGCCTTAATTCTAAAATTTACAGATAAAACGAACGCTAAAACTTTGCCCACCGCCGTCTCGTCATCTGCGAGTATCTCTGCCAAGCTGGCCGGCAGCTGGAGAGACCTGCGGAGACGTGCTAGTCTAAAACAATCTAAAAGTACATGACGCACTGACAGTTCGGCACCGCAGTGTGGGAAAACTGGAGTCGGTGTTCTGTTTAATAAAAAACTGTGGCTAAAATGACAGTGCCTAATGCGCAACCGAGCCAAAATAACTTCTTCTGCGTGTGAGGGGGTCGTCGTAGGCGGGGACTAGCTGCTCCAGTGCAGTAGGAACTTGATTGGTTCACGTGTATTCTGTGATTGTTAAAGTGATGTGTTGGACACACGGTATACCGCAAGCCCACACATATGGACCGACAAGAACTCCAATCATCATCCAAGACAGAAGCGTGGCATGGTTAAGACACTTACAGACCGCGCTACCTAGATCTGCGTTCCAGATTCGTTAAAAGAGAAAGCGTCATCTTTAACAGGCCTTAGGTGGTATAAAGCTTAACCACTTTTGAACATGATCTCCTCCACGCTAAATGCAAGCCTTCCAGTGCTTAGAAAGTGCATAAATGCCTTAGAAATTTCTTTTTTAGTCCGCACAACCACTCATATGGCGTGGTGTACCCCTTTATCGGAACGGAACTTCTTTCCTCCCATTGCGTTTTTGAGTGGTCCAAACATATGGAAATCACTTGGGATAAGCTCAGGTGAGTATGATGGATGAGGAAGACACTCCAAATGCAGATCTGTGATTGCTGCAACTGTTGTACGGGCAGTGTGGGGCCTCGCATTGTAATGTTAGAAAAGGACACCTGCTGACAGCAATCCACGTCGCTTTGATTTGATTGCAGGCCGCAGGTGACTTTTTAGGATATTTGTGTATGATGCACTGGTGACAGTGCTCCCTCTAGGCATATAATGCTCCAAAATAACGCCTCTTTCGTCCCAAAAGAGAGTCAGAATAACCTCTTCTGCTGATGATTCTGTTCGAAACTTCTTTGGTTTTGGTGATGAGGGATGGCGCCATTCCTTTCTCGCTCTATTCGTTTCCGGTTGGTGGAAGTGAACCCAGGTTTCGTCCCCAGTAACGCATCTTGCAAGGAAGCCATCACCCTCACGTTCAAAGCGCCCAAGAAGTTCTTCACAAGCATTAACACGTCGTACTCTCATTTCAGGAGTTAGCTGCCGTGGCACTCATCTTGCAGACACTTTGTGAAAATGGAGCACATCATGCAATGTGGTGTGCTGACCCAAGACTAATCTGTAAACATGCTGCAATGCCATTCAATGCCACTCGGTGGTTTTCCTTCACTATGGCTTCAACTGCTGCAATGTTCTATGGAGTCAAAACTCGTTGTTCCTGACCTAGACGAGGAGCATCTTCCACTGAAGTCACACGATTTGCGAACTTCCTACTCCATTCTAGACTTGCTGCTGTGACAAACATGCATCACCGTACTGAACCTTCATTCGTCGATGAATTTCAATAGGTTTCACACCTTCACTACGCAAAAACCGAATAACAGAACGCTGTTCTTCCCTGGTGCAAGTCGCAAGTGGGGGCCACCTTTATACTGACACTGCGACTGTGTGTGTGCATCTGCACTATACTGCCACCTATAGGCCATTCTGCACGCTTACCAATTTACAGGATAACGGCGCGAAATTTCGATTTGTTATTACAAATTTAAGGTCTTCATTTGACTCACCCTCGTATATAGACTTTATTGTATGGATTCGTAAATCATAGTAAGTCATCATACCATTTAGACAGCATATTCACCGTTTAAGTAATATAAGGCATTCTCAGTTTTTGAAGAACTGCAGATATGGGATGAAAAAGAGGAAGGGAGACTTTTTTCAGTTTAACGTCCAGCGTAAATATTATCGGACGATGGACAAAATGATGCTCAAATGAGCCCAGCGTCATATACCGTTACCCAACATTCGCCTTTCAGAACAAGGGAAACCCCCGGGAAAAACTTCATCCAGATAACTCAGCCTGACCGAGATTCTAACTCGGGACCTTTTGAACGTGAGGCAGACACGCTACCATCTACGCTGTCGAGATGGGTGTAACGGACTCTGCTGCATTCTTTGCATAACTAGTGAAACGCGACGGTCTATTATTGAATTATTGTACATTTTTTGGACGGTGGTGAGTTTCGCTGACGTGTATGATCATGGGGTATACCAGTGCAGGACAGATGGAGCGGATGCTTGTGCATTGTAAATGCTGTTCTTGGCACTGGACGGCGTTGTGCGGTCACCGCCCTCACGTAGGGTGACGCTTGTGTTTGTGTGTGTGTGTGTGTGTGTGTGTGTGTGTGTGTGTGTGTGTGTGTGTGTGTGTGTGTGTTTGTGTGTGTTTGTACATGTGCGCGTCTGTCAGTTTGTGCATAGCATAACCGATACCAAATTCGATATTTAAGTTCAGTATCTTACATCGACGTGACATTAAGTTCTATTTATAACTATCTCCCAATTCAAACTACCATTTCAATTGAAAATGTTTCGAAAAGTTGATTTTTTCAAAAATAGCTTTAACATTTATTATCTATTAAAATGATAATATGCTTGAGTTATCCTCACGACAAGTGAAATGTATACCCTGGATTTTGTGGTACCACCCTCTAGACGGTGTTCATTTTTATTCGTTATTTCCCGCTTTTCGATTGGGCAAGAACCACGTCATAGTTGACTGGCGAGTTTATCTTAAAATCATAGTGCCCTCTACGGAGAAGAAGCGGTAATTTTGGCGGAATAGTAAGCAAATTACAGTGCTCTGAGTGTGTTTGTGGTAGTAAGTAATACAACCAGCTTCTGGATATGAACGCAGAGCACCGCGTCTTCATGGTTGAATGCTACTTTCCTAACAGCATTAAAATTGGTGCGAGATACAAATATAATTTAAACCCCTGCATAGAGGAGTTTATGCAAACGCTATCCGGCATTCAGACAAGTCCTTCGGAACATAATATTGTCAAAAGTTTCCAGGTACAGTCAAATTAACATACATTTGTTTGCAACATAAACGTCTTACGTTTTATCAGTATAAGATACAAATTTTGTATCATTTTCAAGCTTAATTAAAATGAAAGTTAATGTTGGTATCCTTATGTCTTTTAAAACCAATACTTGCATCAAACATTTCCAAGATACAGGATCAGTTACTCGCAAAAAGAGGCACTGGACGCTATAAAGTGACTGGTTCCAAACTAGAAGCAATAAATAATGAGAGAACGTAGAAACTAAGAAGGTAGAAACAGACGCAGCGAAACTCTCTGCAAGAAAACTTCGACTGCGCCACTGAGGATGTCTACCGCAGTTGTGGACGAAAGGTTTGCACGTTCTTACGCCAACAGACCACGGCAGAACAGCCCGGAAATTATTGTATTATGCAATAATGATGTTATGACAGAAAAGCCTCAAGCATACCTTCTCGCAACACAGACATTGTTTAAGGGGAAGAGAGAAAGGAAATATAAGAAAATGGACACATAGGAATGTGTTCTAGAGATATTTTGTTACTTAGACTTGGACAAAAGCTTTTTACATATTATACCACTAATTTATTTTTCATTCCTAGAACATCTGCTAATTTTCTGGTTTGTAATTAGCTTAAATTGAGGAAACTGTGGGTATTAGAAAAGAATTGAAATTAAACTGAAATATTTCTAATTTATGAGACAAGTTTACAATAGGCATATATGTCTAGTATAACAGAAAAGCAGATGTTCATTGTAAAATAGGTGTTCATTGACTTAACATTTCGTATATTCTTCATGGTATACTTTTTTGCCTGCATGATCAGCTTTGCAGTGCATTGCATTGCAATCTATAGTTTTTTTAAAACAGTTATCGTATCTGCGCACCAGGCGAAATTACCACTTTTATATTACGCGGGAAGGCCCACCTCTCAAATAGTACATTTGCCTGCCGGTAGAGGGAGGCCTCAAAGCTGCTGTCAGCCCATCAAATACGATCGCAAGCCGCTAGGAGTATTATATATAAACTTTCTCCATCAGCGATGCTATAGATGACGTGAAATTTTGCGCGGTAAAGTCACAGATAAAAACAAATACCGTGTATACTCTTTAATACTGAATGACTTTTAGATAACTAGTAAGCAATAAGACTTTATTCAATATGTATACCGTTTAAGCACCCAAATTATGTCTAATAACTACTATTGTGGAGTTAAACATCTCCGAGATATTTCTTGTTAGTGCTTTGAATTTTTCAGTACAGATATTTTTCTCAAGTGTGAAACCATTATTGATTTTTCTCCTCCTGATCATGCAAATGGAACAACATTTCAAATTCATCAACACTACTAGCCCTAAAAACTATTGCTTAGGCCTATTGTATTTCGCTATATCCATTGTTTTGACCAATGACTGTTTGGATTAACACACAATAGACAGGAAAATAAGCGCTTATGAAAATAGTTGGTATACTGGTAAGTATGGAATATCATTTGTGAGCAAAATATCACATTTATCATTCCTTACTTTTCTTACTTTCTCTACTAGTTGCATAACGGGTAGATTAGGTTTTGTACTCCATTAAAATGTTCGATATCGAGATCTCGTCGGAAATACATGTTTTGAGACTACCGACATCCAGAAGAATAATAGGTTTTAGAAAATGGCTCTATGTGAGTGCGCGTGTGCGTGCGCGCGCGCGTGTGTGTTTGTGTTTTATTAAAAACAACATACTCCATTACAAGTCAGTAATACTATAGGCTTAAGTTTTCTTCGTTAACATTTTTTTGTCTGTCTGTCTGCCTACCTGCCTGCCTATCATGGCGGGGATAGGCACTGCAGGCGGGAGTTGGCCGTGCGTCAGATCCCAGGAGGAAGGATGAGATGAAGGTTCACTATAGGCGGTCAGAACCCATCATATGCAGGGGGGTCCATAACGTTATTCCAACTAGCTGCCTTTTAAGGATGCCCATCTGTGAAAAACCTTAAATCTACAGTTTTGTTTGCATTGATTTGAAACTTCAACAGAAGACTGTGGTACTAACAATAGGTCACACACCAACTTTCAGAACTTTGTGCAGAACAGTTGTGGCGATATTAATATATCTATAGCCTTTTATTGTAATTTCATTAAAGCGTTCCACCTGATGCAATTTTAGTTTGAGAAAAATAATAATCTTCGGTTATATTTTGCAACGGTTCGGGTGGCTGGTGATGATATGATGATTTGATGCTCACCTTTCTGATGATCTTGAGGCTAGGTTCTAGATTTTCCTCGGCTGCTCTCGCAATTGCATAAAATCTTACTTCGTGCGTGGTGTCGGTGAGAAGAACAAATTATATGATTTCTTTAGGATGATGAAATAATTAATCCACATTCAATTCCTGGGCAAACTGAAGCTTTAATTACAACAAAACGTTCTGTAATTACCATAAACACTTCATAAAATAGTCTCTTCTGTTATTTCATACAAATAAGTTTAATATTAGAGCTATTAAATTAATTTACTCCAATACTTTATCAATATTAGTAGATTTGTTCATTTTACAAAATATGCTTGATGCATTAGATATTTAGTTTTTACTTCTGCACACTTGCAAACCATGCATACTATATGTGCAATAAAAAAATTATTTCTGCAAGATTCAGGATAGACACAACATACGTCTGTACTCGTCGATGGTCACATGCAGAAGGAAGCTTTGTCAACTGGTTCCCTTCTTGTTCGTCTACGTTGCTATGGTAATTTAAAATTTCTTGGATTAATTTATTTTATTTTCTTTTACAATATTTTCTTTTAAACAAAACTAAATATCTGAAAATGAGAAAGGGGAGTGATATCCTAATACTGAACAAGTTATGGTTTGAAAAATTGTTTTAATAGGGAAATGAAGAGCTTCGATTTGGCAACATATGAGAAAACTTTGGTGGAACGGCACTTAAGTTAACAAAAGAGCGTGCCTTTCTAAAATTCGCATTTTTTCCTTCTTGTTTTACAATCTTACAGAAGTGTTTAATGTGATTAATTATCGGCAGTCCGTGGCACCTAACAATATCGCTTGAGCTATGTATATTTAGCAGTCTTACGCTTCGTCTTCTTCTTCGTCTTCTTCTTCTTCTTCTTCTTCTTCTTCTTCTTCTTCTTCTTCTTCTTCTTCTTCTTCTTCTTCTTCTTCTTCTTCTTCTTCTTCTTCTTCTTCTTCTTCTTCTTCTTCTTCTTCTTCTTCTTCTTCTTCTTCTTCTTCTTCTTCTTCTTCTTCTTCTTCTTCTTCTTCTTCTTCTTCTTCTTCTTCTTCTTCTTCTTCTTCTTCTTCTTCTTCTTCTTCTTCTTCTTCTTCTTCTTCTTCTTCTTCTTCTTCTTCTTCTTCTTCTTCTTCTTCTTCTTCTTCTTTTCTTCTTCTTCTTCTTCTTTTCTTCTTCTTCTTCTTCTTCTTCTTCTTCTTCTTCTTCTTCTTCTTCTTCTTCATCTTCTTCTTCTTCTTCTTCTTCTTCTTCTTCTTCTTCTTCTTCTTCTTCTTCTTCTTCTTCTTCTTCTTCTTCTTCTTCTTCTTCTTCTTCTTCTTCTTCTTATTATTATTATTATTATGATTATTATGATTATTATTATGATTATGATTATTATTATGATTATGATTATTATTATTATTATTATTATTATTATTATTATTATTATTATTATTATTATTATTATTATTATTATTATTATTATTATTATTATTATTATTATTATTATTATTATTATTATTATTATTATTATTATTATTATTATTATTATTATTATTATTATTATTATTATTATTATTATTATTATTATTATTATTATTTTATTATTATTATTATTATTATTATTATTATTATTATTATTATTATTATTATTATTATTGTTATTGTTATGATTATTATTGTTATTGTTATGATTATTATTATTGTTATGATTATTATTATTGTTATGATTATTATTATTATTATTATTATTATTATTATTATTATTATTATTATTATTATTATTATTATTATTATTATTATTATTATTATTATTATTATTATTATTATTATTATTATTATTATTATTAATTATTATTATTATTATTATTATTATTATTATTATTATTATTATTATTATTATTATTATTATTATTATTATTATTATTATTATTATTATTATTATTATTATTATTATTATTGTTGTTGTTGTTATTGTTTTTGTTGTTGCTGTTTATGAAATAGTGTCTGGAAACCTGTTCATTGTAATTGGATTTTGCGTAACTGCTAAATCGTAAGAGATACACAAAATGTTACTGGACAAAAAATGCATATGCCGTTAAAGCACACGATTTATGATCAATAGAGCTTTACACGGAGTTAACCATTTATTTGTCATGGGTTTGAGTTCTACAAAACTTATTTTATCAAATGCAAACACGTAATTGTTTCTCTTTCTTGGTCCAGCAAAGAGGAAGGAACTTCAAACCATCTTACAGTGACCGGTCCTTAAATATTTTGAT
>CM060950.1:369844175-369994175 GCA_030765055.1 Mantis religiosa
TTTGCTAAGCCATGGCTTCTGATTAAGGTGGTACTAAGTTGTTCAGGTAATCTTGAATGTTTATTTCTGGTTCCCCCAGGCCAAGAGTTCTGTCAAACAATGAGAGCGGTCTTTTGTGTACGTCGTGTTGTGTACCGTATGCGCCTAAGTCGCGAATTAGAGGGTTTTTGTTTTTTGCCTTTCTGTCATATAGGTTATAACTGAGTAGTTTAATAAATTGTTCGATCGAGTGGAGCTTCAGTTCTTCGTGCAGCCAATAGGCTGGAGCTACTATAGGAACCTTTGCAATAATTCGTATTATTCTGTTTTGCAGTGTCTGCAGTCTGTTTATATGCGTTTTCGCAGCGTATCCCCAGACAGGGGCTGCGTACGTCAATATTGGCCTGATTAGTGTTTTGTATAGCGTAAGACCCATATTGAGTTGCAGTTGGTTATTTAAATTAATCAAAGGGTAGAGTCTGTTCAATTGTCCATTTGCTTTGGCCCTGATATTTTGAATGTGTTTTTTCCATGTGAGACCTTGATCCATGGTGACCCCTAAGTAGGTAATTTGGTCTTTCCATTCGATTCTTTCGCCATGATACACGAGAGGTGGCTGTCTGTGCCTGGGATGTCTATGTTGGATTCTTTTTGTGAAAATAATTGATTGGCACTTTCTGGAGTTTACTGTTATTCTCCATTTTCGAAACCATGGTTCAAGATCATTCAGGGCATTCTGTAGCCGCAGGTGTATTATCCGCGGTTGAGTGGACTGAGTTACCAGTGCCGTGTCGTCGGCGTATATGTATTTTTCAGTGCGAGTAAGTTCTGGCATATCGTTAACGTACAAATTAAAGAGGGTCGGTCCTAGCAAACTTCCTTGTGGGACTCCTGCCTTAATAGGCTTTAGAGAGGAGGAAGCATCCTCCACAGTTACTCGGAACCGACGCTCGCTTATATAATCTTTAATGAGGGCAAGTGTCGAATCAGAGAAATTGTATGATTTGAGCTTGTAAAGTAGGCCCGCATGCCATACTTTATCAAAGGCGCGTTCAATATCTAAGAAGATGGCGCCAGTCGATTTGTTAGTATTGTAACCTTTGGATATGGTTTCCGTAAGGCGGAGAAGCTGCTGTGTTGTAGAATGCTGGGATCTGAAGCCAAATTGTTCAGAAGTGAGAATATTGTGTTTTATAATATGGGAATTTATTCTCTTTAGAATTATTTTCTCCAGTACTTTACCAAAGGCGTTCAGTAGGCTAATTGGCCTATAGCTGGAGGCGTTAGATAAGTTTTTATGTGGTTTTGCAATCATTACTATGTTTGCTACCTTCCATTGTGGTGGGAACCTGCCGCTGTCTAGAGTATAATTGAAAATCTTTGCTAGAAGCTGCAAAGCTCTACGTGGGAGATTTTTTAAAACGATGTTGGGTATTTTATCGGGCCCCGGGGCCTTTCTGTTTTTCAGGTGCCTGATAATCCAGCCGATTTCTCCCGGATTAGTCTTTCGCATTTTGTTGTGTGTGACAGTGTAGTCTGTGTCGTGTATTTCCTGTTCTATGCTTTGAATCTCTTGCAGATTCACTGGACCCTCAGCCGGGTTTGGTGTGAAGACCTTCTCAAGTGTGGCAGCAAATACCTCAGCTTTGGCCTGGGGAGTTTCTGCGACAGTGTTGTCATGTATGAGTGGTGGTATGTTTGTTTTTGCTCTGGTTAGGCACTTAGCTATACGCCAAACAGAGTTAGAGTTCGGATTTAAGCTCGCGAGAGTTTGATTCCACTGATTTGATACAAATTCCCTAGTTCGGGCCATTACGGCCTCTCTGGCATCAAGGTAGTCTTGTCTATGTAAAGGATTTCGCGATCGTTGCCATTTTCGTCTTAGTCTGTTCCTATTTTGATGTAAGATTTTTATGTCTAACGGATATTGGGCGTTTACTGAGGGTGTAAATTTTTGTGGGACACACGTTGTGGTCGCTACCTTAATTGCCAATTCGAGTTTGGATACAGCTTCGTCGTGTTGCTGTGGTGAAGTAATTTCGTTTTCCGGTAAGTATCTTTCTAAAACGTTATTGAAGTCTTCCCAATTGACTAAATTATAATTCAGTTTTGGGATTTCTTTCTTAAACTTCAAGGGAAGTGTGACCTCAAGGAGTACTGGCAAGTGATCAGATGTCAGTTCTTGCAGTACTGTGCATTCGATGTTAAAGGGTATATTGTTTAATATGGCTAAGTCTAATACGTCTGGGGCGTGATTGTTAACATGAGGTATGTGGGTGGGCTCATCGGGCCCCATAATAAGAAAGTTAGTGTTGTTGATATAATTTAGTAGTTTAGTCCCTTGAGGATTGGGGTTTGTACTGTGCCACAAATAGTGCTTACAGTTGTAGTCCCCTGCCGCTATTACTCTTGGTCCTAGCTGCATAATTTTTTGGACATCTTCGGTGTCGATGTCACCTGGTGGGTTGTATATAGCTACTAATATGATCTCTGTACTGAAGGTGCTAATCTTTACTGCAGTCGCTTCTAGGCGGTTTAATGGGGGTACATGTACTTGATAGTGTCTGATGCTAGTTTGTATTGCTATTGCTGTCCCCCCTCCCCTACGATTACGATCGGTTCTGAAAATAGCATAGTTTGGTATTGAGAATTTATCTACGTCCCCTAAATGGGTTTCGTTTAATAGGGCTACTTGTATTGAGTTGGCTTGTAAAAAGTCTGCTAAATCTTTACGTTTACGGCGTATTCCCTGGCAGTTCCAGTGTATTGTTCGTAATGTGTCTGTTTCAGCCATGGCTGTAGCTGTGCAGGTCATTCAGAAGTTCTAGTAGCCAGTGTAGTGTGAGTGTGGTGTCAGTACCCTGTTCTAAACAAGCCCCGAACATTGCTATGTGTTCCTCAACATAATTCTTGGGAACGGAGTCTCTGGGCAGTCCCAGGACGTTCAGCAGTTTTGCCAATGCTGCTTCATTGCCTTTGTGTCCCTTACCGCGGGGGGGGAGCGACTTTGTGGCAGGAGGGTGAAGCCCTCTGGCCCTGGTCTGTTGGACTTTGTGTGTGTGTGTGCTTGGAGGATTGGGGCGTCGCTCTTGACCTGCTGGGCCCTCCTCGGTGGCAGGCCGGGGAGCCACAGCTGCAGGGGGCTCGGCTAACGGGGCTGGTCGCTGTCGACCTCTAGTATCCCTAATGAGCCACCCTGCGTTTTCTGTCCTAGCGGCAGCCTTAGCATAAGTTTTAGGTGGCAACGAGGGGGGTCCCTGTGGCTGCGCGCGGACTTTAGGCATACTTTTAGTGCACTCTGCGCGATATACAGTGCAACCGCGCCAAGTTGCACCGTGGCCCTTCTGGCCGCATAACACGCAGAGCCGTTCCGCGGGCGGAACGGAGCACGTTCCTGATGGGTGTGGTCCTGTGCATTTGGCGCATACCCAGGATGGGGACCTACATTCACTTTGCAGGTGCCATAGTCTCTGGCATTTTCTGCATTGTTTAGGTTCGGGGTCTGATCGGTACCTTTCTACCCTTATGCGGAAATGTCCTAGGTGTGTGAGTCCTAAAATTTTGGTTTCAGTGTCGGGGGTCCCTGCCACCTCTATGAGGAACATCGGCAGGGGGGTGCGCTGCCAATTACGTTTCCGCATTTGGACAGCTCTCAGCGCCTCTATCCCTAAGACGGCCAGGTCTTCCTTAATCTCGTCACTGGTGATCTCGGCGTACAATCCTTTGAGTACGAATCTAGATGTCCTATCTTGGGGGTGAGGCAATAGGTAGAAATGTACGCCGGCTTGCTTGAGGTATTCTACAAAACTTCTGTAGTCACTCAAGCATTGCAACTTAACCATAAAATCACCACTGTTTCTAGCTATGGATACTGTGTATGTGTGTACTGGTTTTAGGTTGTCAAAGTCTCGTGTGATCTTTCTTATGTGAGTTGCCTGGCCTTTGTTGATCATGACCGGCGCCAGGTCAGATCTTTTAGTGTTAAGTGTATCTGTGGGTTCAGTGTGTGGTGTGTCTGCGTTTAGTTTGTTGTCCTTAGAGGTGCTGGCAACTGGAGAGGATGAGGTGGTTGCCACCGGTGAGGTGGGAATGGTTGGTGCGGTTTCTTTGGTGTTTGGTGATGTGTTTGGTGTGTCCACAGGAGCAGGTGTATTCGGTTTTTTTGTGGATTTGCCACGTAGCGTCCTGGTGGTAGTCTTTGGTGAAGTCGTGGGTGTTTTGGAGTTCCCTGCCATGTTGTTAATGAGTGAGTATGTGTGTATTCGTGTGTGCGTGAGTATGGGGCTTAAGCCTAATAGAGAAAGAGGAAAAAAAGAGAGGAAGAGAGAAAGAGCTGTTAGCGAGCGCTAAAAAGCCCGGAAAAACAGAGGGTCGAACCCGCAGGCGCTTAAGCGAGTCTTGCGACTGCTTGCTATGACCGTGTTATCCTACTCGTCTAATCAACTAAGCGCTATACTCAGAGAGCAAGCGAAAGGCTTTGGTTTACACCACGGCAATGCCGAGCCGCTCCAACGGTGGCTGCTTCTTTGCAGCGGACCGCTTCTTCTTGCTTCTGAGACTGCTCTGGTCGCTGGTAGATGTGTCCACGTCGAAGTCTCCGCCGCAACTGACGACTTTTGCTGCGGAGGAAGTTCGCCGAGAATCCGCCAGGATCCTTCAACGGGCCAGACCTCCAAAAAGCAACCTGACACACGCAGAAAGAATGGCCCTTAAGAATCTTAATGCAAACATGGACATCATTGTCTGCTCTGCGGATAAAGGCAATGCTACCGTCGTCCTGAACCAGCTAGACTATGAAAGCAAAATCCTGGAGCTTTTACAATCCGGTACCTACCGGAAGCTTCAACGCGATCCTACTTCCAGCATTTTACGGAAAACCAACAAGCTGATAAAATCGTCCTCCCTACTACCTGAGGATAAACGCCGCATCACTAGGTCTGAAGCTCTACCTCCGAGATTCTACGGTCTGCCTAAGGTCCACAAAACAAATGTGCCACTACGGCCCATCGTCAGCAGCATTGGGTCCCCTACCTACACCGTCGCAAAATTTTTGGCAAACTTATTGCAACCGCATATTGGCTCCACAGACACTTACATCAGGTATTCGCGCCATTTCATCCAGAAGCTACAGACCATCACTCTACAGCCTCAAGACATCCTCGTCAGCTTTGATGTCGTTTCTCTCTTCACCATGGTCCCTGTAAGTGACGCCATCTCCAACCTGAAAAGTCTGTTTCCGGAGGATATACTGGCGCTATTTCATCATGTGCTCACCACCACTTACTTTCAGTGGAAACATGAGTACTTTGAACAAAATGACGGAGTCGCCATGGGCAGCCCACTCAGCCCGGTAATTTCCAATTTGTTCATGGAGTCCTTCGAGGCCCAGGCTCTGAGCTCTGCTGCTTACAAACCGTCAAAATGGTACCGCTATGTGGATGACACTTTTGTTGTATGGAGTCATGGAGAATCTACTCTTGATGGGTTCCTTCAGCATCTCAACAGCATCAATCCGCGTATTCAGTTCACTATGGAGAAAGAAGAAGATGGACAACTGGCATTTTTAGACGTTCTGGTGAGTAGAAAACCAAATGGGACACTTGGACACAAGGTATACCGCAAACCGACCCATACAGAAAGATATCTGAACAAAAACTCCAACCATCACCCTAAACAGAAACGTGCTATCATTAAAACCCTCACGGACCACGCTACCCGCATCTGTGAACCCGGCTCATTACAACAGGAACTCCGTCACCTCCAACAGGCCTTACGTTCCAACGGCTACACAGCACGTGAAGTCCGCAGAGCTACGCGACCACGTAAATCTCGCCCTGCCATCTGCGAGAATAGTCCGCATGAATACAAAGGCATTGCATTCCTGCCATATTTTAAGAATGTGACGGACAGAATTGAGCGCCTGCTTAAAAGCTTTAAGGTTAGAACTATTTTCAAGCCCACTAGGCAGATTAAGTCGTTATTACGCTCATCCAAAGACCCTAGGGACCCTCTCGCTTTAGCCGGCGTCTACCGTATTCCTTGTTCCTGCGGTGCTGTATACGTCGGTACCACACAACGCAGTTTCAACACCCGGCTTTCAGAACACAAGCGTAACTGCCGTCTGGGACAATGGGACAAGTCTGCGGTCGCGGAACATGCCATTTGGGCCGATGGTGAACATATTATCCAGTATGAGGAGACAAAGGTGCTTTCTTCTACACCATACTACCACGCCAGACTACAACGCGAAGCTATTGAAATCTATAAACACTCCAATAATTTCAACAGAAAGGGAGAGGCTCTTAAACTGAACAACATCTGGCATCCGATACTGGAACGGCTAAAACAAAACCAAAAGGCAGAAAAATCACGAGAGCCAATCAACTATCAGTACAGGGAAACCCCACCCACCGAGGACACACCCCCTCTCCAGCCGCACCAATCCAGTACGTCCAACCAGGATATAAATACCACACCTCTAGCGAGAGCCTCAGTGTGCCTGAACCTTCACCTAGAAGATTAAGACCACGCCACTGATGATGTCCACCGCAGGGATGGACGAAACGTATGGACAGCTTAACTCCATCAGACCACGGCTCCAAAGCCCGGAAGGAATCTCTTATATTAATTCTGACCCCGGCCGTGAAAGCTTCCGAACACTCAATAATAATAATAATAATAATAATAATAATAATAATAATAATAATAATAATAATAATAATAATAATAATAATAATAATAATAATAATAATAATAATAATAATAATAATAATAATAATAATAATAATAATAATAATAATAATAATAATAATAATAATAATAATAATAATAATAATAATAATAATAATAATAATAATAATAATAATAATAATAATAATAATAATAATAATAATAATAATAATAATAATAATAATAATAATAATAATAATAATAATAATAATAATAATAATAATAATAATAATAATAATAATAATAATAATAATAATAATAATAATAATAATAATAATAGTAATAGTAATAATAATAATAATAATAATAATAATAATAATAATAATAATAATAATAATAATAATAATAATAATAATAATAATAATAATAATAATAATAATAATAATAATAATAATAATAATAATAATAATAATAATAATAATAATAATAATAATAATAATAAGATATTTATTTATTTGTACTTTCATATTTTAAAATTTCAATTACAAGGTTTACAATTCTAATCTAGGTACATATTTGTCAGCTGCTTATTATACGGCCTGATAGTGGTGTTGGCTCCCTGGCCATTAACCTCTATCCTAGCCCTTATACGACCTTGACCTAATGTGCTGATTGTGTCTTCTATATCTCTACCTCTTTTTTCCTTGCCCTTCTCAAACATTTCTCTTTGACTTTGTCAGCAAATTTCCCCACCTCCCTTAATCTTTTTTTCTCTTTTCAACGTAAGCATTTTTATTGTTATTACGGAAGACCCTTTATTATCCCAGTTCTTGTCCCACATTAATTTCCTCCAGTTTTCAATTTCTTTACACTGCACTACATAATGTTCTAAACTTATTTATTTCCACATAGAATGTACTCCTTTGCTGAAACCCATTTCAATATGGCTCCTGTCCTTAACCAAGCTAAACGCTCCCTCTCATATATATATATATATATATATCACATATGTCTATATATGTTTCCCTTTACCCATTCTGTCTTTATTTTCAGGTATACCTTTAGTGATTTCTTACTTATCGGATTTCCCCACGTCACTTGTCTGCCAATGTCATCTACCATATTCTTAATAATTGTCCAAATACCTTCTACATTTCTTTCACCCTCATGCCAGATATACCCCATCTCTATTTTAACCAGCGTTCTTTCTAGCTCTTCCCACTGGCTGTCCTTAAATGTTGAATTCCTCTATTGTTCTAAACAGATCTTTAATGTATTATCATCATCTTTTTATACAACTATACCAATATTTTAAACATCTTTCAGTAATTAACCTCACTCATACAAGGTCTTCCAAGTTCCACTTTAGCTACTCCATTTGGCGTTGACTTATTCAAACCCAGTATCCATTTACAGAACTGTTCATATGTATGTTCAACATGATTTCTTATCTCATTGGCCCCCCACAACTCTACACCATATGTCATTTTTGATTCTACTATTGCTTCATAGATTCTTTCATGCCACTTTACTGACATATCTGGTAATTTATATTTACAGCTCCTTGCCCCAGACATCGCTATCTTCCCTTTCACTCCTATCTTTCTCCACTGTGCTCCAAAAATGGAGAATGATAAATACTTCTAAAATGGGCTAAGGATTTTTAAAGGAAGGGGTATGTAATTCCAAGACATAAATTTCCAATAAGGCTAAAATAATAGTCTGGCACTAACTTTTCTTTGGATACGCAACGAAAAGATAGTTGTTTAAAATTGCATGCCAAATAAGTTCCATTAGATAAATAAGGCTTTCAATCTTGTTTCTAGGATTTACAGTTATAGGCACTTCGTATCTCATATGCATATCTGGAATTATTATAATAGGTCTACGGGGGGGGGGAAGGAGTAATCCGAAAGCGTGAACAGTGGTCCCTCCCCTCCTTACTGACCGTAGCTGTAGCGACTAGGACACATACATACTGTCACTCCAACGTCGGAACTCCCGATAGAACCGGCCGGCAGTAGGGCCAGACAGGAAGCATTCAGAACACGCCTACCCATTTGTCTCATGTCACTAACGGAAGGGATGATTAGGAGAGCGGCACGTGCCCTGTACCGTCTCTTTCCCCTCCCACCAGACGTCTGGAAACCTCGGGATAATTGTGCTCGTCGCAAACCTTCCAGAAACGGCGATGTTCCCTATATAAGGCCTGCAGTTGGCGAGTCAGTTCAGTTCTTGGCGAGCAGCCGTGATGAGCGCCGTGTGAGTGGATGGAATGGAAGACGGTGTACGTGTATCGGTAGAGTTTTACGTGACTGTGAACGTGCAATGGACCTGTGGCGGACGAACTGGTGAATTGTAATTGTGTGCGCTAAGTAATTCTATGTAATCGGCAAGTGTTTCAACTGTAATTCGGTGGAAGTAAAGAACATTTTGAATTTGTGCAATTGGACTTTTAATTTCACGAACCCACAAGGTCACAATACACACGCATTAGATAGAAACGGTTTTCCTTTGGGTTTCCGCTTTGGTGGTCACGAAGGGTGGGAAAGTAGGGGAATGGTTTGGGAGCCTGTGATTACTCTTCCCCAGGTATGTTTTAAAAACACAAAAGCTAACGTTATTTTCCATAACTATTATTAACGTTATTTTCACAACTCTATTGATGTTCCCTTATTGGAACCATACATCTAAGATGAGACTAGGCATACAGTTTATGTTCAGTCGGAGAGTGTAAGCTAAACCATTGTAAAATACGCTATCCCTCCATACTTAGTAAATTGTATATTGTGTGCCCACAGTTCAAGAAATCCGACTATATATTAAACGCTATTTCATTTGTACAAAACTTCAAGATACATATTCCTGAAAGAAACAATTTCGAACAAGAATTTTGTTCAAAACACAAGAATATCTTGTACCTAAAACTAAAGGCTCATGCAGAAATAGACAAACCTGCAGCAGCAGCAGCATCTACCGCAAATGAATGTCTAAACGCCAGTGCATACACAGCTATCTTTCAGGTAGAGATTACCTGCCAAACGAGCGCCATTGCAAAAATATTAGCTAAATATATGAGTATAGTCTCTGACAGCCAGGCTACATTTAAAGCTCTTAGTTCTCATCGCTTCAAAACCCAACTACTATGGGAATATCACAAACCTCAAATCCATCCTAGTGTGAATCGCAGGACTGCGGTGGCTATCTGCAGACTCAGGCATCGTGGCCAATGATGAAGCTGATGCCCCAGCAAAGAAAGGAGAATCTCATCCCTTTCTAAGATCAAAGTCCGCCTCAAAAATAAATACTTATAAACCACAGTATTCCGTTCGAAAGGAAACTCAAAAGAATTGGATGGTAAATCCCAAAGCTAAGCTCCACAAGAAAATTATTAACATACCATAAAAATTAAATGCTAACACTTATTAGACTAAATAAGCCAACAATTAGAAAAGATTATGCCTTTATAATTGGACTTGGAAGGTATAGGAGACATCAGAGCTATTTATTGATTGCGTTTATGGTAGAATGACATGGTCATACATCTTTTATTAGAATCGAAGAGATATCACATTATTAGAGCCACCGCGCTATTATAAACAAGAACTAATCTAATGACGCAAACAGAATGCTTAACAATTTAGATATTTTGCCTTAGATTAAAGAACAGAAAACACGCAAACAGCATTTTGACACATGGTTAAGAAAAATCACTTCCAAATTAACCATAGCCTTCTGTGGTGTAGGAAATATTTCTTCAACCAAAATGGAAGCTGATTTTCCAACAGGATGGTGCTATCTCTCATTTCACATGATTATTTCTGGGTATCTGGTTACCACATTTCCACACAGGTACATAAAGTGCCATGTATAGATTCAACTCCATCTCCAGTGTAAAAGGGAGTTCTCGAATGAAGTACAGAATATCACAACTTTAATGCTCTGAAATGTAGGTATTTTGTGCGGCGTTGTAGCCACGGCACTTGTTAAAACTACACAGCATTGACACAGAAAGTGCTAAGAGAGAATTGCGTTAACAGTTTCATTTAGACTGTATCTAGCTCCTGTTTTGTAAAACACGTGTCTAAACAGTACTAATGCTTTGTACACATTTTAAACTCGCTTAAAAATTGTTCCATCCATATGAAAAAGAAAGCTTTGGAAGTGGAACAAAGTTCAAAACTATATTGAGCACCTTTCAAAACTGCTGAACCCAACCTTTGATACAATTATCCCCAAAAGTTCATGTGAATGTCTTTTTAGTTACTAAAATTGTTATAACGAACATAAAATATAGGTGATATGGCAAAGAAAAGCTATATCTATGAATAGTTGCTGAAGTGCTCTTACCTATTGAATGTCATATGCATAGGAACTACTAATGATAGAAAGCCTGACTACAGAAGTGCTTATTATCGATAACCTACTCTCTTAGTCACGTTTCTTACTATCCTTTCTTGATATATATTATTTTTTAAAGTTAAACAGATTTATATACAACTGTAATAACTAGGCACTTTAATGTCCTACGAACCGAGCCTGGCCAACTTCTCGCCACTAGATTGTGCCACTTCTACCACATTTTTATGCAGGTTGAACCATTCTCGGTGCGACGGCTGACGGCTGTGTTGGCAGTGCACGTGATACACAGTAAATATATTAAGTTTCGTCGTGTAAGTTATTTTTAACACATGTGAAATAAACACTTAATTTTTTTTCGTGCGTTAAAGGATATCTGTTGTTGGTCACAAACCTTAAAAAAGTAAATTTCTCGCCAAATAGGGTGATGTTATAACCGCATTCGTTGTTCAAGCATTTTGGCACCTGCTTAGAATGGAACATGAATATTAAAGCAAACGTGGTTCGGCATTAGGATAAACAGTACATAGAAGAGAAGTTATAGATTCTGTAATTAATTTATTCTATGTTGTTTTATATTTGCTTGTTGGTCATTATTAAAATATTTCACGGATTAATGTCTGATTTAACATTCTGACTTGCCTTGTCTAATGTTACAGTGGGTTGTATTTTTAATAATACTGCTTTAGAGCAGTGCTGTGCAATAGGGAAGATCAAAGTGTGAGTAGGTCAGACAGTTGTAATTTATCGTTAGCTACATTTATACATTTATCGCGTATGTTTAGCGTTGCTATGAACTTATCTCCCTTATCATGCAGACTGGAACTAAAGGCCATTACTGAAGCTAAGCGAACACCCCTTTTGTAGTTCACGGAGCCAGTTGTCTCCCCTGTAACATGTAAGTCCCGCTTTCGAGAAGTCCCGGTTTCTGTTCCTGTCTTGACGGCCACTCTGATCACTATTTTTCGTGGTTTCTTTGAGATCAGAAGACAAATGCTGAGATCATTGCTCTTCTAACACGAATTTCCTATCCACTTCCGTTTATCTTATTACTTTTCATCTTTTTTATAGGGTTTAAGAATCTTGCTGTGGCTATTGTTTTGTTGCAGTAGGTTGGTAAAATTTGCGTTTAGCTTTTTG
Organism: Mantis religiosa; assembly: GCA_030765055.1. Classification (NCBI taxonomy): domain Eukaryota; kingdom Metazoa; phylum Arthropoda; class Insecta; order Mantodea; family Mantidae; genus Mantis; species Mantis religiosa. Next base: position 369,856,323 of record CM060950.1, read on the forward strand.
GGCTTACTGGGGCCCCCTTCCTGGGAGCTATCTCGATTGCCATGGAACCTGCATGGAGCACGAGGATTAGACCGTGCTATATGGCGTCAGAATTGGCTTCATAATGAATCTTTAGAAACCCTGTCCTTTCTAGGGCTCGTCGTCGTAGTCCGGATTTGTCTACCCTTCCAATCTTATATTCATTCCTCTCAGGGAAAACGTTAGAAGCAATAAGGGTCCCTATATTCTACTTGCGGTGCTGTACTCCAGTTACGTTGGGCCCCTCCTTCTGTTTTACTCCTCTAGTTTGCCTTCTGGAAAGAGATTACCCACTAGGTGATTGGCGTTTTGTTCCTTGTAGCTAAACTTTCGCTTCCCTTTTAATCCAGCCGAGTGACCCATGTGAAAAAATTGGCTATATATACGTAATAATTATCTAAAATGTGACATTTGCAGAATCAAAATGTACTCATGTACCACTATATCAGAACGTAATTACTAAAACTTTTTCTAGTTGAACATTTTATGTTTAGTTATTGTAATTATTAAGTACAATTCCTCTAATATCATGATCCGACATTTTGAACCAGTTTGATACAGGATAACAGGTTCTTCCTTGTAGCAGATACAGTGACAGTTATGCAAAAGCATAAATTAAATCTTGAACGTGGCAATCGTTATTCATAACTATTGCAGCTATATTGTTACGATAAATGACATACACGAACAATGGTTTGTAATAATCTTACTCCCTACCACTTCCCCCCAACCACGCTCTCCAGTCTGTCATTTTTTGGCTCTGTACGAACGGTAGACTAAACCAAAATCTTTATTTTAATTATACTAAAGCTCTGCTAATGCGTGGAGTAGTTTATTAGATTGTCACATATCAGATTCTATGAAAATAGCAAAGGTTTGCCTAAAAATGTCATTTTGCTGGCGATGGAACCTGGGATCCCCTGCACATTAGGCAAGTACTCTACCTATGAGCTACGCGTCCAGCTTCCATTCAAGCGACATATGCAGAGTGTCTCACAGTTATTTCCTCTTGTATCTGCATTTCGATTGTTAATTTAACTCCATAATGAATGTATGGGTGGTCCTGGATATAAACTCGATATATAACCATATATTTCTGTATTCTTTTAAGATGATAATTTAAAATGATAAGAAACTTCTAAACAGAGATAGAGGAACAGATGATTTTCATCTTAGGTGTAATAATGCTAAACTTCATTTTAAGTTTTTTGAACATACTGTGACCTTGTGGGTTCGTAGAATTAAAAGTCCAATTTGCCGAATTTCAGAGTATTCTTTATTTGCGTAGAAATACACTCACAGTAGCAGTATGACGTCACATACACAATCTACCAAGGTCGAGGACCACACAAACAGGGTTCAGATTACACCTGTTTACATCAGCTCTCGTTACAACACTCTACAGCTGTTTACTTATGTTTACGACTGACTCTTGGCGAGTCATCTCTCCCTTAAATACCTCATTGGTAATTTCTAGACTGTTCTAAAACAAACCAGAAACCGAATAATCTCTATCAATTAAGAAGTCACTAGAAATTTCCATTTACCTCACTTATGTGTCGGTAAGCCATTTATCTCAAGCGCTATGTTTATCTGCTTATGCAAGCTCTTTATCTCCGTGAAACACTACCCGTCTGTTGTCTATATGCGCCGAACGTTTATGCCTGTCGCCATCACAATACCTATACCGGTGCCGTCCTTGGTTTATATGGCGATGTAAACAAAGCAGGCAAATATATTACTCCACCGGCGACTTTGATTGGAGGGAATATTCGCTCCATTTTATTCCCACGTGGCAAATATGTGCGCTGTCTACAAACTTCTATGTAAGGCTTTTCTTTGCCATTTTCCAGGTTTGAGTAGGTTATGCGACAGTACTTTTACGTTAACATTAAATGCGAAAGTGCATGTACTTTGTAATATATTTTTTCCCTTGTACGTTAAAAAGTAACTGGATCCTTACAACAATTGCTTAAATATTTGATTTCTTCACATAACCCTATCTCATTTATAAATTAAAAATTAGCGTACTGGTCTTTCTGCGGAATAACAGTGCTAAATAAATGGTGTAGCCGCTTTGGCAATGACTTGAAAGTTCTACTGACATGTAACTGTAAAAAGAAGTATTTTACGTACCTAGTTGGAATCTGACAACGGAAAAATTCCTTAAGCGACTGTCACTTCCAATTTGTTTATAGTTCCTTCGCTACAACAATATATCTTCACGCTTAACAATTATATTTTTTCTGTGTCTGTTCGGAAATTCAGAAACTATATTGTGAAGAACGGTGTCAAAGCTTGGTTAATCAGGATTATTGTTTACTACTTGAAGCACTTTTGTAATTGTCGTGGTTGGTTTCTTTCAAAGAAGCTATGAACTTTGTAACGAAATGAAATGTGTAGTGTTTAATGCCCGGTTTTACTACATACGGTACCGCAGGCGACGACACTGATGATACATGAGATGAAGATGGAGCACCGGTGGAATGAAATGGCGGGGGAAACCGGAGATCCCGGAGAAAACCCACCCCAGCGCCATGTTGTCCAACACAAATCTCACTTTGCGGTGCTTTCTAACGAATAGCACTTTTAACACATTCATCGTATTCCCCTTTCAAGACTGGTTTCTTTGTTTTACGATGCATTCACAACCTCACTTCGAGCGGCATTGATACTTAGCGCTCAAACACTGGTATATTCTGCTGGAAAATTAACGTCTTCCATTGCTTAAGTCGGGTATTTTTCATATTTTGTAAAAAAACGTTCGATATAGTTTGTTTTTCTTTACTTTGTAACGATTTCCCTCTGCGATGTTGACATTGCAAGGCAGCAGCCAAGTTTTAAACTGATTATCTCACTTCCTTCTCTTATAAGCTAAGCCAGCGCAACGTGCACTCTGATTAATACATACGAATTACGCTTACAAACATCAAATAAATGCATTGGAGTCAAAGCCTTCAAAAATGATATGCCAAATATATTTTTCATCCGCAGGGAGATGAAAGGCTAAACAACCAATGATAATACACACGTACAAGTGTTTTGTTTACATCGCCATAAAAACTAAGGACGGTCCTGATATAGAAAAATCTGTTGTGTTACACTCGCATGACTTTCTCTACTCTTGTAAGAATATCATTACAAACACATATTTTTCTATGTTCTTAATATTAATCGAGATATACTTTCCCTTAAGTTGTCTTGTAGCATATTATCTTCTTCTAAATACAACGAGATTAGGGTGATACAGTATGATGTAAGCGACAGTCAAATCTTTTAACAGCTCGTCGCTACGTAGGTTATTTGAAATTCCGTTCACTGTGCACAAACAAAAGAGAGGGGAATAAAGTGCACACCAATAACAAGCAATGGGTTAACTACATAGAAAGTGCCCGCCTCAGTAGAGTAGATGGTAGCGTGTCTGAATCACGTTCAAGAGATCCCAAGATCGAATCTCGGTCAGGGTGAGTTACCTGGATAAGCATTTTTTCGGGATTTTCCCTTATCCTTCAAGACGAAAGTCGAGTAACTCTAAGCTCCATGGACTCCGGACTCATTTGAGCATCATTCCACCCAATTCATTCACCGTCCGATATTACGTTGGAGGACGTAAATTACAAAAAAGCTCCACAGAAAGTATATATGACATAAATTGTGTGTTTCGATATATATAGTAATATTTTGTTTATTTCTTACATTTACGGTTAGTCAAAAGTCATTCAGAATGAAGAGGACATCGGAGACCTTTCCCAGAATATTCATGGTACAGAAAAGTCGAAAGCACCAAGTGGCAACACATTAAATGTTTACCCTTTTACTCTCCTTATTAATAGTGAAGTATGTATAAGGACACAGACGTTATTATATGCTTTAGTTTTAAGCGGTATAGCAGTAACCAAATCAGGCAGCACAGGCTTTATAGCTTAAAACACACAAACATAAGCACTAAGTTCGCTTTTCTGTTTCATACGTAGTTGAACATTGTGCATAGAATATTGTAGAAAGTTGCGTATAGCACTGGAGCGTTAAAGGAATTTCCTACGTGGAATAATAATTATTAAAATTCATGTGTTAGTTCATTTGGTTGTGGAGCATGCGCGTTAAGTGGGTTTCTCCATTAGGGCATTTTAAATACTGCAGCAGTTTTCGCTTTACGAGCTCCGGTACATCCCCACAAAGTGATTTTATGATTTACATTTGTGAACGCTACCAACTTTAGAATAATGCTAGTAATTATGAAGTTGGAGTGTCATTAATTTTGGATGCTTAGAGCCTTATAATGCCAACATAATTTCTTACTATCACGTACATATGTAGGCCTATATAGTTAGGTGGCAAGTCGGGTTTGTTCTCCACTTTCTATTCAAAGATTAAAACTAATGTACTTGTGAAATTTCATAACTAAGCAAAACCATTGCTGTTTATGGTTTTTAAAAAAAAGAAGAAGAAAGAAAGCAACATACAAACAAAGACTGAAAGAAAGAAAGAAAGGCAGCCAAAAAGAAAGAATGAATGAAGGAAATAAAGAACGAAACAAAGAAAGAAAGACGAATGTGTGCTATATGAAAGGCATTTAAAATTAAGGTATAACAATTAAGGTTCACCAATTTTTTATAAAATTTGGCATTTCTTAAAATATTTGATTTCTTATATCTGAAACATGTATATATATGCTCAATGTCGAATGTATCCCCGACTGGAATTCAGTTGAAAGAATGTTCTGACAATTAGAAAGGGGAGTGATATCCTAAATTTTAACAAGTTATGGATTGAACAATTGTTGGAATGAAGAGCTTCGATTTGGCAACATAAGAGAAAACTTTGGTGGAAAGCCGTAGTATAGGCGTCACTTAACAAAAGAGCGTGCATTTCTAAAATTCGCGTCTTTTCCTTCTTGTTTTACAATCTCACAGAAGTGTTTAATGTGATTAACTATCGGCAGTCCGTGGCAGCTAACAATTTCGCTTCAGCTATGTATATTTAGCAGTCTTACTCTTCGTGTTATTATTATTATTATTATTATTATTATTATTATTATTATTATTATTATTATTATTATTATTATTATTATTATTATTATTATTATTATTATTATTATTATTATTATTATTATTATTATTATTATTATTATTATTATTATTATTATTATTATTATTATTATTATTATTATTATTATTATTATTATTATTATTATTATTATTATTATTATTATTATTATTATTATTATTATTATTATTATTATTATTATTATTATTATTATTATTATTATTATTATTATTATTATTATTATTATTATTATAATATTATTATTATTATTATTATTATTATTATTATTATTATTATTATTATTATTATTATTATTATTATTATTATTATTATTATTATTATTATTATTATTATTATTATTAATATTATTATTATTATTATTATTATTATTATTATTATTATTATTATTATTATTATTATTATTATTATTATTATTATTATTATTATTATTATTATTATTATTATTATTATTATTATTATTATTATTATTATTATTATTATTATTATTATTATTATTATTATTATTATTATTATTATTATTATTATTATTATTATTATTATTATTATTATTATTATTATTATTATTATTATTATTATTATTATTATTATTATTATTATTATTATTATTATTATTATTATTATTATTATTATTATTATTATTATTATTATTATTATTATTATTATTATTATTATTATTATTATTATTATTATTATTATTATTATTATTATTATTATTATTATTATTATTATTATTATTATTATTATTATTATTATTATTATTATTATTATTATTATTATTATTATTATTATTATTATTATTATTATTATTATTATTATTATTATTATTATTATTATTATTATTATTATTATTATTATTATTATTATTATTATTATTATTATTATGCTCCAAACGTTGGCAATTAGTTTAATAGCTGAGTTATTAGCCTCCATTAAATATATGAGTCAAGTTCAATGGCGTTGCTCATGCTCATATCTGCCCACGCATATTCTTAGAAAATTGTCATAGTTCACCACTGAAGCAGCTGGCAGTAATTTAACTGAAAGCTAAAAGATTGGAGTTGACATCAGAGGTGACGCACGTAGAGAGACGTCATTAACAGATAAACCTTAATTGCATATCTACAATTTCATTACAAGAATAAGAAGAATACATAAGCTAAATAGACAGTCAAATGTTTTCAAAGCCAGTGGCTATGCGATGGGTATAAAACTTTATTTTCATGAACATGCGAAGTGAAATATCAATAGGTATTTTAATTGAGAAAGGCGTAAAATGTTTGAAAATTCGAAGATTTTACAAAGTCGAGTGGAATTAAAATTTGGATCAACTTAAAAAATCTTTTAACATTTCAAAGAATGTATAAAATTAAGTAAATTATTGAACTTTCGGTATTTCCTAAAAGAGTTATTAAAAGGTGTCTTGCAATTAGCATTACATCGGAAATGCTTAGAAATGCTTTAAAAAATTCTCTTTCTCAGGAATTATGCGCTTTAACGACATGCACATTTATTTTGTTATACATTTTTCTCATTTCTTACGGTTTAGGAAGTATAACAATGCAAGTCAGAGAAAAGAGGACTTCACAGACTATTCCCAGAAAATATTTTATTTGGTATGCAGGTATCTTAAAAATCATATTACATTTTAACAAACAATGGCTCCTGCTAAAAGGTAGTTTAAAAATTTGATTACTTTTTCAATACTCATATCGCACCCTTGGGAGTCATGGAGTTTAGTATATAACAGACTTTCCATTTTGGAGATTTGCGGTTCACGGACAGATGCACACATGCAGTCATGGTTCTTTTTATAAACATTATCTTTTTCTACTTTATTCAGTTTTAAAATACGTATCTGCGATGAGATCATCATATCGAAATTTTGTGTGAAAGGCAATATTTCTTCTACCCAGTGCAGGAGAAAGTGAAGACAGTCAACAATAAAGTTACACATCTTTGTATTTCTTATAGCGGAATACAACGCGATCTTCTGTGAATCAATGCAAACAAAAGTATTACTAAGAAAACGCTTAAAGCCTATAGAAATTGATTAATGGCTTTCCTTCAATCTCTCGGAGCTTCAGTTGGTCTTAGCCTTGGTGAAATTATCTATAAGATCTTTTCTTTTCTTCTCTTTGTCTTTATTCGGATTTAAATTCCAATCTCCATAATGGAATTTTAATGTAATTTAAAAAAGTAAGTTGCTCTCAGCTCCCCTCCACCACTATGCATGTGGAGGGTTTGAGGGACTACTGGGAATTTCATATGCTAGAGGGAAGAAGACGGTGGGAATTCTTAGCGCTCTCTGACTCACGTCTACAGATTACCTTAAGTCCATTCAAAACACTAACATAATTAAAATGAAATAGTCTCAAAATCAAGCTTCCCTAGAAATACTTTTTTAAGATGTCTGGAAAAACCGTAAGTTCACTGACATCGTTCTTGGATTCTCTTGAGTGCTTCAAGCATCTCAAAACCAGCACTAAAAGCGTGAGGCTTTAATACTTTAGAATTATTTGTAGTAATTGATATGTTTTCTACCAGTAACCAGTAGATAGACAAAAATATCAATATCGAGATTTAACTGTAAGTACACGTTCTTCTGCCCACAAAAAGTAAAACATTAGCTGCAGATTAAGGCTATTATGTACCGGGCGAGATCGCTCAGGCAGTTTCATCCATGGAATGGATTCGGGAGCCCTGGGTCGATTCCCGTGGCCGCCCTACTGACCTATGGATTTATTCGGGGGGTTTCCCTGGTCGCCAAGCGAATTCTGTGTAGGTAAATTACACCCTGTCCATCCATTTCTTCTCCATTATCTTTTCACATCATCTCTCATCTGAAGGTCTGTTTTAGGGTAGAAGTGTCGGTGGGAATCTCAGCGGTGCATGCTAGGTGATTCAGATATGATCTGAATGAACACTTTCTCCTTGAGTAGGACGGTCTCCAAAACGGCTCCTAGAATCGCTTCCAAGATACAACAGGGGGAATCTCCGTTATCCTGGCCTGTTGAGGGAGGTTTACATATAATTAAAATGTAGGAACCCTGCCCTCTGCACTGCCGTGGTTCCTTGAGACGCCTACCCTCTGTCTCTTCTCATCTCATGCTTCCTCCAAGGGATGCCCTACTTGGGTGCATAGGTACAATAGATCAAGACTGATGGCAGTGCCGAATCCCCTCCATAATAATCCTAATCCTTATGTTAGTATGTAGTGTACTTCTGCGTGTGGGGCCAAATATCGGATAAGTACTAAACTTGGTATTCAATTTATGAAGCTTGCAAATATACTGACACTTTCAAGAAAATACCCCCAACCATCTTATTCTTGGAGTGAAAATCTGTTCATCTGGAAGGAATTTTGCATAACAAGTTGGTGTCAAGACATAAACAGAATTGTAGTACAAAAATTCTGTTCAAAACGCACAAGGTATTCGAAATTACGTTTTTGTGGAATAAACTATTTCCGAGATATCAGTTATTATTGCTTTGGATTATTGAATACTGTGTTATATTAAGGTGCTGTCGCTCTTCAATTATTTTTCCTTATGTTATAGAAATTTAATTTTCAGTTGGGCATACAGCGACTGACATTTAAACAACCATCTTCCTCTATACCCGTTCTACAATGAAATACCTAACGGGAATATTTATGAAAATATATGCCCTGATTAGCATGACGTAAGCTAGATCGAGAAAAGAATCCTATCACATTCACATGACCTTCTCTTATTTATTCTTATATAGCTTCTACAAATTATTCTCCTGAAAGATTCCTTTGCAGTTTACGTTAATCCAGAGAAGCCTTTGCAGAAATAAATGTGTTACACATATGTTACAAAAAGGATATGAAAACCGATAGTCATATGCTTAAAACCTGGTTAGAAATTCCGCACTCCATCGATATCATTCGACGTCACTGAAAAGCGACAGCACGTTTAAAAATTGACCATTGAATTAAAAACAATGATACCTCGGAAATAGCTGATGCTACAATAAAATTTATCTTCATCTTCTGCACTCCAGGGATTAGGCTCATGCCTGTTCCGTTCTCACTCCATCATTCCCATCTCCTCCCTGGGCGACCAACATCCCTCCTTTCACACAATCTTGGGTATTCTGTCCTCGTCCATCCTTTACATATGTTGTTTCCAATTATTTCTATTTGCTTCGATTATCTCGTTTAAATAAAATATTTTAATCCATCACGTATATCTGCATTTCTAATAACGTTTCTTCTTGTACAGTCTTTTACTCTCTGCAGAAACCTCACTTCAACTCTCTGTATCTTACTTCTATCGCTCTGCCTGAGGATCCAATATTCACTTCACTATATTAAACCGGAATCGCCATCTTATTATAAAATAATAACATTTATTTGAATTAAGTTGTATTTTAAAGACATTTACTTTGTAGTAATTTTTTGTCTATCTGTCATGGCTTTATAGTTGTAAAAATTATACAAATTTTTGTGGGAATGATAAAGTTAGACTTTTCCCAGAAAACTCAAGATATACACTTTTTTTAGTTAAATGATGGAAATTAATCATTTCTTTACACTAGCCATATACAGGCTAAGGTTTTCGATAGATAGAGTCAACATGAAAAATTCAATGTCATGGACGGGATTTGAACCAGGGATCTCCTGGTTTCCGTCCAGTCGCTCTTACCCTTTGAGCTACCATGGACGGAAACCTGGAGATCCGTGGTTCAAATCCCGTCCATGGCATTGAATTTTTCATGTTGACTCTATCTATTAAAAACCTTAGCTTGTATACGGCTAGTGTGAAGAAATGATTAATTTCCATCAATTAACTAAAATAATAAGAGTTAAATGATGAAGCCTGGGACTCAAGTACTTACGATAGTAAGTTGCCACAAACGGTGTATCGCGAATCCGAGAGACCCTAGTGGTCTACCGGGGAAACGTGAGTCAATTGGAGAATTTAATGCCAGGACGGCACGTTGACCATGGTCAATGGGTAAGAGCGACTGGACGGAAACCAGGAGATCCGTGGTTCAAATCCCGGGCATGGCATTGAATGTTTCATGTTGACTCTATTAAGATATACATTTTATTTAGCACATATTTGAATGTATTTATACGTTCTTTACCACATATCTACCTTATGTAAAAGAATTAACGCATTTTATCAAAAACTTCAGAATCGAGAGTTAACCGGAAGTACATGTTTTCATACTTCATAAATCCAAAAGGTCACTTTTAGATAAAGACAAATATGCTTTTTGTGAGTGTGTATATGGTGTAATTGCGCGACCCCGCATTTGCCTTTTTTCTGATTGCAGTATAACCCTAAAAAATAAAAAGTCGTTTAAATACCAATCTTAGTATTTAATTTTCTAAGTGAATGAATTATTTATTGTGAATATTCCAAAATTGTACAACTTACAAATTTAGGGTACATTTATTTATCTTTACCTTGTTGCTACCTTGGCTTACATGACACCCTGGTCTTTTGCTCCGCCAGGTATCTCTTAACTTCCATGTCTCCTTGTTACTTAATTAGCCCCATTCTTCTCCCACCATCTTACTTACTTATATACTTTACATTTCTTTCCCATTTTTTTACTTTCTCTAAGAACTCACCAATACTTCTTACCTTCTTTTCCTCCTTTCCCGTTAACATTTTTATAGCTACCATCCTCTTCCTTACATTCTCCCATTTTCTTCCCACACTATTTTTCTCTCCACATTGCAACCTCCTCGCATTCTTTTACATAGTGTTCTGTACTTTCTTTTACCCCCACACAATTCACAGCATTTTCAAGGATGAGAAACACAGATTTTCAAGAAAATTTCCTAACCTAAGTTGTCCATTACATAGAAATAGCTTCTAAAATTTTCAGTTTCTCAAAAATCACTAATAATTCGGAATAAAATATAACATTTTTAAGATATTTATATGACAAAAGAAATATCTGTCTCGAATTTTCTACGAAAATCTTCTGAAGTGCTCTTCGTTCTGGACGACCTTTGCATTACCCTGGTAAACCATAACAGCTACCTAGACAAAATCTTACTATACAAAAAATATCTATATCTCATGAAAATACCAAACATAAGTCAAGTAGAGTTTTTTTGGAGATAACTATTTTGAAGATATTCCTAGTTATTGGTTGAAATTTTCAAATACCTATACTTTTCTCAAATAGGAATCCGTTATTTGTTTTTATTTTCCCTAACATGAAAGTAGTAGGCAGACAAGGCATGGGCATGTCGTCAGTGGATAGTGTCTAAACATTATCAGAATATAAACTTGATTAAATATCATGTTAAAACCTTCAAAGGTTTCAAGACAACATACACACGTGTTCGTCTGCTCAGCCCTGCGGTGTTGGACTTAAGCAGCCAGTTCTACATTCCGGTTGCCGGCGGCAACTAATCGCATCGAATAGAACTGGCTGCAACACATCTGCTCTTCTTACCAAGTTAAGGCCGGTATAGCATATCACATTTCTGTTTCATATATATGAAGAAAACTTTCACAGTGTAATATAGAGCTTTTGATCACTTCTATCTGTGACATATCTACCATCACATCTTTGATCAGAATGACAGAAAGTATGATCACCTACTACTTCCAAACTTTTCATTTACTATTAGTAACATGAAACACTGTACAAACAAAAAACTGGAAGTCGTTAGTGAAGCACAAGAAATTATACATGAATAAATTAAATGGTTTCAGAAGTTAATATTTGGGAGGAAAAAATGTAAGTAAAATTACTATCATTATAATTATTTACTTCTGTTTTTATTATTAATGCTTATAATTCTAGTATTAATTATTTGAGGAGGTTACGTTTTAGGTTAGGTTACACGAAAATTGTGACATGAATATAATAAAAATTAAAAAGTAGAATTTATTTATAAATAGTTAATATAGCAAAACAGCACCCTTTAAACAGAAGAGTGTAGGAACAGCTTGGACATTCTGTTAAAAAAAGAAGAAAACAGAAAAAGAAGCAACATATGTAGACATTTATCATTAACATTTGAGTTTCACTTGTTATACCCTTTGAAAAATCAGTTTATTTATAGGTAGTTACATTTATTATTATATTTTGTTTACGGCTGTGTATCCATTTTAAAACCATGATATTAAAAATAAAACTTATGTGTGCGGCACGAAATATTCGTTCACTCGACAGCGAACATAGGGAGGCAGACTGGTAAACAACTAGGACAGTGTAGTCAACACAAATTCGGCTGGCCTCGTAGCTCAGTTGGTGGAGCACCTGTCAGTCTTTGAGGGGTCCCGGGTTCGATTGCCGGCTAGGAGTGGGGATTTTTCTCCAATCAGGGTTCTTCCCCAGAGTCTAGAAGTATGAATGGGAGCGCGAATATGTGAGTGATTTAATGATTAAAGCCCAACGTCTGCGAGTTAACACCATCGATATATTCCAAAGGAGATCGGCTGCCGAGATGACCATTGCAACTAAAGGCGGAGGTAAATGAAGCGGAAAAAATATGTAACTGGAAACGCACACGAAATCTAATACCCTCTCTGTCGTTCTATGATAACAACAAGTAAAGATACGAAACAAACTCTAACCTTCATAATCAAATCCGCTGCATTGAAGTGTCGTGACTAGTATTACCTACAGTGACGGAAACCAAGTACAAAAAAGAAGCTGAAATTAAAGACTTTCGGGAATGCAGCAGTAATAATATGTTGCGCATCCAAGCAAACACACTTGTGTGTACAGTATGTGAGTTGAAACAGTACTCTCTGCTCCTAATAATCAATTATATGCTAAAAGTTAAATTGTAAACAAATTGTAAAAGTAAAATTAAAAACATTTTTCAACTATATGTTATGCATTAACGAGATATTATATGTTTCCACACGTTAAAAAGTACTTCCCTTGTAAAAACTTGTATTCATGTATGTCAGAAAAACTTGAAAGGGCTCTCGGTCAGTGGATGTGTCTTTTTCTTCGTTAACAAAGGCGAGTAGAGTCAGAAACCTTCAGGGTCTCAAGTGCTGAATTCAGGCAAAGCTCTGAGATGACAAATCGGGTGAATCCTAAAAAATTAAGAAGTTTATTCCCTTAAAAAAGACGCCATGTGCATTCTCTCGATAAATAAATTTAAAAATACTTCGCGCAAATATATAAAAGGTAATTTTGGCGGTTATAGTCGACCAATAAGAGAACAGCTACATCACTCTCTCACATAAGCAATAGACGGGGTGTTTGTAGACGCAGTTAAAATAAAGATATAAAACGGAATTTTTCCCAGTCACTGTTGCGTACGTGAAGGAGAAACCACGTCTATTAGCGCGAATAGTTCGCGCGAAATTTTACACACTCGCTGCCACATACGTGGCGGAGAAACCATGTCTGTTAGTGCGAAAAGATTGCGTGGAATTTTACCCAGTCGCTGTTGCATATGCGGAAGTGAAATCACGTCTGTTAGTCCGAAAAGTTTGCGCGCGTTTATTTCGCGGGTGTTACAAATTACACTAAAGTCGCGTGGATATTGTGGATATAATAAATTAATTTTTATAGTGCGGGTGAGAATTGCGGAGCGTTGTAGTATACGCTGACAAAAGCATACTCAAACAAAAGAGAACACTTTTTGTGACCTAAGCTGTGTTTCCTTCTGTGCCCAAGTGATCCAGCCATAAACCTTGAACTTCAAGAGATCATTGCTTGTAACCCAATCCTAAACCCATACGATTTAGGAGAACGTCCAGAGCAGCCATGGGCATCTTCGTTGTCACAATCATCGCAGAGGATGAAGGAGGCGGCGAACCGTCGTCACCCAAGGGAGCGTAACAACGATGCAAACAACCCTTGCAGAGTATGACAATAAAATAAGCAAGAAATATTACTAGAACGATACTGTATCAGGAAAAAAAGAACATAAGGAAAACAGTGCGCTCAACATCGAAGTCAGTATCCGATGCAAAAGCAGAATTTGCTAATGATTAATTGAGATGATGTTCAAAGCTAATATTTCGTTGAGTAAAGTATACAGTCTCCATTTTCGAAGATTTTTGAAAAGATACACCAATCGGCGCGTTACAACTCAGACAGCTCTCAGTAACGACTGCTTGCTAGGAAAATGCTTTGGGCTATACTAGAAGAGCTGTGAACGGTAATAAAATATGGGTATCAGTAACTGAAACTGTTGATGTAACAGGCAGATATGTGGCTAACGTATTTGCAGGTGTACTATCTAAGGACTCTCCAGGTAAAAACTTTTGACTACCGAGGTCTTGGATAAAGTAAATCATAATTGTATAGAAGTCTTGCTTTATAGGGCTATATGTGTTTTATGGCGTCTAGAGGTTTAATACGCAGACGTACTACCTGTAGTTACCGATGCTGCCCCCTATATGGTGAAGGTAGCAATTGGAAGAAAAGAACGGTGTAAGAACAGTATTCGCAAAACGTGCCTTGCTTACGGACTCCACAAATTGGTTGAGGAAATTCGTGTTATGTTGACATCTTTATATCGGCTACGGAGAAAATATTTCTTAAGGCACCTTCAAGGGTTCAACAATTTCGAGAAATCGCACCAGACATTGCCCTTCTACCAAAACCAGTACTGAAACAATGGGGTACCTGTTAAAGTCTGTCTCATATTATTCTGTAAATTAAATTTCAGTTGCAAAAATGATTGATTCTTTAAACAATGAAAATGCATTTGCAGTTAATGTTGCCAAATCACTTATTTCCTCTAAAATGTTTCAAAATGTAGAATTCATAGTGCAAATTACGGAATGTTGCAGGAGAGTATAAACCAGTTAGAAACATCTGGTTTAGAACTTTTCAATGGCATGAAAATAATAATATAGGCGACAAAAACAATCCAGAATGTACCTTCGGGACAGTGAAAACGAAGATAAACGATACATGGCCAAATATTCCTAAAAATAGGGTTACTTAAGAATTTGTGACCTAGTGAAGAATTCAAAATCAACAGACAATAGTATAGTGATTTGAAATACGCACCGTTAACGTACTGTGATGTTGAAACAGGCTTCTTGCGGTTCAAAAATTGTTTGAGTGCTTGATGCATACTTTTGACATACAATAATTTAAAAGTGTCTTTTGTAGTGCAGTGAAATTCGGCTTGTGATGTCTCCGAAGCTATGGGTCAATCATAGAGTTAAGTTTCTCCTTATAACTTAACAATATTTCTTCAGAATTGTATATTATCGTGTGTTACAGCTAGGTCGTAACGGTGAGTTGCATTTCCGTTTCCAGACTGTAGGCTTGGCGTATTTTGTTTACGTCCGAAGTAATAACAAAAACCGCACTACACTTTCATCTTTAGTGATAATATATATGCCAACATATTGAACATATGATAATACACTCAGCACTTTTAAAAGTGATCACTAAATACTGGAGGGGTGTGCATTGTTCCATAGATATACTTCACATGGACTGTACTGCTATCGGTCGCGCAAGAAGACAACTGCAGGCAGGTATAGCCGGAAAATGACAACCGCCTCACTGCCAAAGGAAACAAAAACAGTGGCGTTATACTACACCTTCACCTCGCGTCTGCATACAGTTGCAAGGCTTTGCTTCATTATTTCGTAGGGTACACCTTTTTTCGGCCTTTAGACATATGATGGCCGTGCTGTACAACTGATGTCATTCATATCCTATGTCCAGCTAACTTGATGGCATGCGCGCGCATATCTCTTCTGCCTTTAGTGATCACTAGAGCCCGGATTTCTAAGTAAAATGCTTATAAATGCTTTTTCGCTGAAATACCGTCGTTTCTTGCTTATTTTATGCTTTTTAATTAAAAGATCTTATTTTATTCAAATCATATTAATTTAAAAGTACATTTTCACTCCTAGCCATCATTTTATCTTCAGACAGTTTACATCGTCTCGCTGAAAGCGTTAGCAACCGATATAAAAATATGATTCTTCTTGTCTCTAGCATAAAGTAGGTGCTTGTACTGTCGACGATTAAAATAATAAATAACCCCTGGCGCAACAGCCCCAAGAGGGCCAAGGCCTACCAACCCGACTGCCGGCCTCCTCCCACTTACGGAAGGTAGAGGTGGGCGCATCCAACCGATAAGGGGAGGAGATGTGGTCAGCATCTCGGCATCCCCCAGCCAGAATGTTGGTTTTTGTGACCAGGGCCGCTTACCTAGAGTAAGCTCCTCACTTTCCTCACGATGCTGAGTGGGCACCCGGGACCTAAAATCCGCAACCCCATCGATCCGGGTGGATCGAACCCGGGCAGCCTTACTGTCGCCTATTAGAGTTCAAAAATTTCATGAAGTCCTTCTAACCTTGTCTTTACCTTCTCAGCCAGTTTTAACCCGATCGGGTTCTTGGTTAAAAGCTGTGTCATTCTACGCAGAACATTTCAATGATATGAAACATTGTTGTACTCCTTAGATGCAGAAGATGCAAGCAACATCGCCACAGCACAAGAATGTTTTGCTAATATTGACATCCAAAATACGATTGCGTACATCCATAAGCACTTCTCCAAAATAACTGCTATTATGACATAGGTAGAAGCTCTAAATAATACCTTGAAACATTCACTTTATTTGATAGATGAAATTTCAGTAGCGTTGTCCTCAGGGACTCGCGGTATTCTTAAAACTGCCTTTGAGAAACTCGGGTATTAACAAAACATTCTGCTTATGAAACAATGTGTGAAATTTCTTCAAAACTTTCTGGTACAGAAAAGTATATCGAAGAGAAATTCATTCATAAAGAACTGTGGTACTTTTCACATGTTTCAATAACGTCATGTGACGTCGAGAGACCCTATTCACAGTACAGAAATTCTTTAGTAAAAAACACAGGAACATCCCTCAAGAAAATCTCAAGTACTCGTGTACTGTAACAAGCTTGAGTAAGATAAAAATTTTACCAAATAATACATTTATGATTAATTTTTATTTGCTTATTTTTGGTGCTTATATGTTTCATTTTTGGTGCTTATTTGCTTGCTTATTTCATCATTTGATTGTGGTTACAAATCCGGGCTCTAGTGATCATATTATGTGATCAAAGATGTAATAATGTACTATAGGCCTAAGAATAACACACGGTACTGGGTATCCTCTTAATTTCTATGTCTCCATTCTGTCAGAAAGAGTGCGTTAGTACATTTGTATTTATGTGTGTATTATGATTTAAGTGCTGAAAGCGTGCCATGAAGCATCACACGAAATAAAGCAATGTTTTATGTTACGTCCTGTTTAGTAAATATTCAAAAATCAACTCCTCTCTGCATCTCCCATCAACCAAACGTTATCCGGTAGCGCAATCTGCCATGCCTACCAGAAGTTACCTGGTGGCGCTTTGAATATTTGGTTAAATACCGGTAATTTGTCCAGAGCCCCAAGCTTTCAGGATATTTAATATATTCCATTAAAAGATAAACCTAGTTAGGACACTTTCTATAAGAACATAAATGAAGTATGTGAAGTCATTTCAAAATTGAATATATACTATGGATCTTCAAAATGTCTAACTCTGCTAACTTATAAATCGAAAAGTGCATTATTTTGCTGGTCTCGTATTCCTTTTGAAACAAATAGGGATGTGGTGTGGAATTCTCTTATCCTATTAGTAGTTTTCAGAAAGCTGATATTCAACATGGGAAGTGGTAGTCATATTTATCTGCAATAATGAAATTGAAAAATTTCATAAAAAAGTAAACGGTGTACGTCAGATGTTTTCATACACAATTCCAAAGTTGTTTAGCAGTGAAAGCAATATCTGCCTTTCAGAGGTTATAAGAGGATAATGCATTGCTTAGTCATGGACACTATATTGAGTTCTTGTACATGCTGCTTACTATGACATTAAATTAGAAACACATGTTTAAGAGCGCTAAGTGTTCAAAGTAACGTCAAATCGGATTAAAATTGTATTATTGACATTAATTTTAACATATTTATAGACAAAACAAGGGAAGAGATAAAGGATGCCCATTTTGTTGTTTTTGCTGGAGAACACAATAGATGTTGCAAAATTATCTTTGCTATTCACTGTCGTGTGTTGCGCAGAAGTGTGTGAAAAACGTTTTATACTTTAAAGACGTAGTAATAATCACAATGCAGTTGCGTTTAGTGAACATGTACATAGAATCGTTTCATACCTTCAGTGTAGGCCTGAGAACAAGTTTCTTGCTCAAGGATATGAAGGGCTTCGACATTATCTGGTCATTGAAATGGATTGCATGTACCAATGAAGAAAGCGCTATTTGTCCACAGTTATATTCATCAACTTAATCTAGTTATATCGCAATCACTGTAATTCGTAAAGGAATATAAAGAACTTTTCATAACCTAAGGGTGGTTTCATCAACCGAAGTTAAAAATACCCAAGCTGGAACAAAACTAGGTCTTTTTTGATCCAAATATCTTGAATACATGAGTAAACACCGTAGTATGGCTAATATAAAAACTATGGTCATACAGAATTATTTAACAACAGGGGACAAGAGTTGACTTTGGGAGAACCGACACTCTGTCTCTTTGTTTAGAGGGTCCAAAGGGGCCTGTATCCTTTATAGTTGGCGCCTCTGCTTTCCGAAGTAGGATGAAGTTTGCCTACAATATTTTGCACAGGAGAACAACACTTTTGAATTTCGGCAGAGATAGCAAGACCATCTTTTTCTGGAGGAATAAGTACAAGAAATTCTTTTGACCTAAAGCAGAAAGATGGAAAAATTCCTTTTCAACTCTAAACTCTGAATAAATCCACCAAAATAAATGTTTGTATTTTAATGACTTTATTCCGCGCAGTGGCGCTTTGTGATCATTTATTTCGGCACAGATATATCATTTGCACATAAGTCAGGTTTGATGTGGAATTGTTAACATGCGATTCATTTCAAAAATATTATTAGGTAAACTAAATTAGTTACATGCTCGAAAAAGTTCAGCCTCATATCTAAATAGTGTCTGAAATAATGGGTAATAAATGAACTAATTTATTGATAGCGGAATAGAACTTTTAATCACCCTATAATTAAATCGTTATAAAGTTTCTGAAACGTTAAACAATGTGTTTATTCATATTTTAAGAATATGATGCAATTGCAGTAAATGTGAGGCGCATAGCAATATTAAAGGTAAAAATGCGAAAGGGAATAGGTAACGTCGATTTGTGATTCACGTCACGTCGGAATGTTGGCATCTCATGGGACGATCAAATCGCAGCACAGCACGATGAAAAGTTGTAGAGTGCGAGCGAGGGTGGCAGAGACGTTAGGGATGGGGGTTTCCGCCCGCAGCTATAGAACCAGACTCAATCGCCTGGGCAAATCCACAGCCCCCAGGTTAGGACGTCATCCGATTAGGAACCAGCAAACACGACAACTCTAAGACAAACGACAGTGCACTTCGGCCGGCCAACGGCTTCAGCATCAACTATTCTCAAATATAAAAGGAGTAAAAGAACATTGAATAAAAGTGGGTTATTTTGGAAAAACTAGCTATGAGATCGCCTTTATATAGACTTCATTTTACACCGTTTATATTAGTTCATATATTAATTATAGTAACAGTAGCTATAGTAGCAACAGTAGTAATATTTGGTGATTAATTTGTGCAACCGATATATTTAGTGTGAATAAAGTAGTAGGTAGTTAGTGGTGCGCAAATTCCACTTCAAACTTAATTCCTACTGTTGCTCTGCAATAATTAAAACATCTGATACCGAAATTAAGGATCGCAATGAGTCTAGAATTGTAATGGATTTCAAAGAAGTAGTGTACCTTTGTTACAACACGTGCAGGTAGGTGGTGGAGTCGTGTAACAAAAGACACGGGAGAAACAGTGTTCCTAGAAGGGATTCTCAGTGAATGACACTTGACTTCGTTTGAAAAGGTATTGTTCGGACCCTTAATAATGGCATGACCGAGACTAATAATCACAATGGACAAAATAGTCACAAAAGGAAGTTTTGGTGTGAATAAAGGGCTTCAAGAGGTGCAAATCACACACACGCAGCTGTGTGGGAGAGATAAACCGTGGCTGGCAGCCTATTAAGACGGCCATCTGCTTCTGTCTTGGGCGAAGGCAGACCAGAAGCGATGAGAAAAGATATCCATCGGTTCATACGTGATTAACGAATTAAGCGTTATCGTGTAATAAGCATTCTACATACGGTAACTCCAAACAGTGCAATATTGATATCCCTTGGTCGGCAACTTCGAGTTTGATGTGAAGATATAAAGAAGCAGTCATTAATCCAGTCTGAAACGTGCATTCCAGTGTCATTACAACCATCCTTACTCCCATAAATATCCACGCATACCCTGAGGATAAAGTGATTTACCCTGCTCTGCCCTGATCTAACTTATTTGCATCAAACTGGCGCGCCACTGCGGGCCGCGATATGAGTAGGAGGTTTGACACGAGAAGGAGTTTCAACCCGAGTAGGAGCTTCAACCCGAGCAGGAGCTTCAACCCGAGAAGGAGGTTCAACCCGAGAAGGAGGTTCAACCCGAGTAGGAGCTTCAACCCGAGAAGGAGGTTCAACCCGAGAAGGAGGTTCAACCCGAGAAGGAGGTTCGACAGGAGGACGTTTGACCCAACAAGGAGCTCTACAACAGTCCGACTGGAAAGAAGAAAGGAGGCCGGTATCATCAGCGACATCATCAGGAGCCAGTAAAAAAATTAAAGGTACAGAGTGTTATATTCTTTGTTAGACTATTGTGAATGTATTTGAGGAGTGAAGAATAAAATGTTAAGTAAAACTTTGCAGAAAACATGGAAGTTCAGGAGGTTTATAGTGTGACTTTGTGGGTTCGTGAAATGAAAAGTCCAATTTCGCCACTCAAAAATGTTCTTTATTTCCACCGACTTACAGTTAAACTCTTGCCAATTACACAAAATTACGTAATGCACACAATTACGATTCACCAGTTCGTCCGTTACAATTTCACTTGCACTAGCACTGCGTCCTTACACCAAGAACTGACTGTCTCCTCACTCACTAACTGACCAAACCAACAACTGACTAACTAACTAACTCTGTCTGTCTGCAACCCCCCTTTATATAGGAATCTCGCCCACTTCTCCGCTTTTCTGGTTCCCAGGCGAAGATTCCAGTAAACGAAAGATCGAGAATCAGGTGTAGGAGAAACAGACGGCACAGTCATGTTTTTCCTCCGTCACCACCGCCTGTCACCACTATAAGACAAACGAGGGGAGGGCGTAGCTAACACGGACCTCCCTCGTCTCCCGCTCTCAGCTGCTTTCATAGGGTGTTCCAGCGCTCGCGTTACAATAGTAACAATAGTAGGCAGAAAGTAGTCGAAGTAGCAGAGTGTGGTAGAATTATCCCAAATAAGGTATAAATGAAAGGAAATATGTTAGAGTAAATTAGAGAAATGTTCGCAAGTTCTAGTAAAAAGATAGACAACAACTTTCAAAGTTTAAGTAAAGAGGTGAATAATGATTTTAAAAGTGTAAGTAAAAAGATGCATAGTATGCAAAGTTTAAGTGAAAAGATAAATAATAATCTTCAAAGTTTAAGTGTGAGAATGGACAGTAACAATCAATTAAAACAGGAGAAAATATAGATAATAGTACTGAGAAGTTAGAGGTGGAAGAAGTAGTGCTAGGAAAGAAGTCAGAGAATGAAGACGTGTTAGATAACGTCAGGAAAGTTAGTCAGGAAATAGAGAATGCAAGAGAAGAAGCTGGTCAGTTAACCGAAAACGTAGGGAAAGATGCTAGTGAGGAGACAGAGAGTGCTGAAAATGAAGTGTTTAATCTAGTTAATGAAAGGTCAGATAATGAATACAGAAAAATGAGGGAGGAAATAGCACAGAAATTAGACAAAGAATGAAAGATGGCTAGAAAAGAGTTAGAAGAAACTAGGAGTAGCTTAGAAGTATGAGAATGGGAAAATAGAAAACAGACGAGGAAATTGGAGCAAACCACAAATCAAGTGAAAGAGGTAGCAATAGAGATCACGGTGACAAAGGAAACATTGAAAAACACTCAAAATCGAGGGTGAATTGAAAGAGAAAGGATCAATTATTTTGGGCAAGGGGCACAGCTCCATCAGAATATGAGTAAGAAAGAGAGGAAGAGATATACATGTCCAATACCTAAGCTAGATATGCAAAAATCATTGGGATGTAGAATAAATAAGTTCTTTGCACATGAAAAAGTCCGCCAAATTCCTTTGTATTTTGTAAGTAAGTTGTGGGATGATGACTCTCCTTGTAAATAGTGGGAACTTAAGCTAAAGTATCTGAAATTACCATAATAAATTGTAAAATGAGAAGAAACACAAGCTTGTAAAATGTATAGGTTAAGTATAAAAAGTGTAGTGAAAGTGCAGTGAAATTTAAAAATTAAACAAGTGATAAAGGAAAGGAAACAAAAAAATCAGAACACCGAAAGACTTTTGAAAAAAAATTATATAGAATCCTTGAGAAATATTCGGAAATGTTGTATGAGTAAAAGAAAGCTAAGCAGAAAAAAATCAAAATAAGAATATTGAAATACTTTTGAAAAGAGTGTTTATATAGAATCCGGAAAGTGAATTCAGAAATGTTGTATTAAAAAGGTATTATTAAAGTAAGATGGTTTAAACGTGGAGGTGTATATGTTTATGAGTTGTTCTAAGTGTAGCATTTTATGAATTAATTTTAAGTAGATCAGTCCGAGAGGG
Source organism: Mantis religiosa (assembly GCA_030765055.1). Lineage (NCBI taxonomy): Eukaryota > Metazoa > Arthropoda > Insecta > Mantodea > Mantidae > Mantis > Mantis religiosa. The sequence goes on from CM060950.1 coordinate 369,879,074, forward strand.
AGAGATGATGATGTAGATTAAAGTGTTTTCCATTCAGTGGCATTTAAAAGTTGTAAATTCCAGATCAGAGTGTTGCTAAATGTTAAATAAGCTATTGTTATGTAACCATGTGAACAATTTTTATGAAATGTCTATTTATGTATCATGCAGAATTAATGTTGTGAAATGAAATTGTAAACACAATCGGAAGTTGCTGACGAATGGTATAATATTTTACGTTGTATTCGGGCAAGACGTACTTATTCTTATACTATGGGATCATAAAATAATATATACGGGGGCATTTCATACCGAAATTAAGGATTGCAATGAGTGGAGAATCGTAATGGATTTCAAAGAAAAAGTGTACCTTTGTTACAACACGTGCAGGTAGGTGGTTGTGTCGTGTAACAAAAGACACGGGAGAAACAGTGTTCCTAGCAGGGATTCTCACTGAATAACACTTGACTTCGTTTGAAAAGGTATTGTTCGGACCCTTAATAATGGCATGACCGAGACTAATAATCACAATGAACAAATAGTCACAAAAGGAAGTTTTGGTGTGAATAAAGGGCTTCAAGAGGTGCAAATCACACACACGCAGCTGTGTGGGAGAGATAAACCGTGGCTGGCAGCCTATTAAGACGGTCATCTGCTTCTGTCTCGGGCAAGGCAGACCAAAAGCGATGATAAAAGATATTTGTCCTTTCATACGTGAATAAGGAATTAAGTGTTATCGCGTACTAAGCATTCTACATTCGGTCACACTGAACAGTGATATATTGATAACCCTTGGTCGGCAACTTCCAGTTTGATGTGAAGATAAAAAGAAGCAGTCATTAAACCAGTCTGAAACTTGCATTCCAGTGTCATTAGAACCATCCTTACTTCTATACATATCCACGCATACCCTGAAGATAAAGTGCTCTACCATGCTCTACCCTGCGCTACCCACAAATTAGCTTCACATCTTAACATCTTCCTCCATCAAATATATATCCCTGACATATTATGGGTAACAAACGTGGCCCTCTAAGTCCGCGTTTCGACAAGGAATCTTTTTGGATTTTTCTGTCATTATGGTGTGATTTTTGCGATTGTATATGCAGTAAAACCTTTCTAAAATGAAACTCGAACATTCCGGCATTTATTTTCCGTTTACTCAGGTCTCCATCTTACAGAGGGTTGTGTTTGAATACAAATTACTAAATAGTCGCACAGATTTACAGAGATGGAATAATACAGAATTAAGTGTAAATAATAATAGACTGGTATGTAATATGTATTATATTTTCAACTTACGTGCAATAATTGTAGTTTATCGCCTAGTTTCTCTGTCCGCTTTCCTTTTCCAATCTGCAACTGTCTGCATACCGACATCATTTGTTTCACCACTTATAGCATTCACAACAATGTTATGGCGATGTTTGAAACTCTCGAGCCATCTACTGGAATCTCTGAAATTGTCTTTGTCTAATTTTCTTGCTGTCTCTAAAGCTTAAGTTTGAAGCATTACTCCAGAAATGGGGATTCCTTTAGCACGCTCACTAAAAAACCACTTGAACACAGCATGATTTAGCTTGTCATACTCTCTAGATTTTCTGATGCATTTCACATGTCCCTGATCCCTTTAGCCACTTGTCTTTAATTTCTATTGTTCAAAATGCTATAAATCTTACTTTTCACCACTTTAAACAACACAGTTAGTTGTTTAGTTGGATCTTTGTTCTTTTCATATTCTTCAATAACCTTATGTTTTCCTTCATTTATAATGGCTTATGTATAGAACTCATTTTATAGAATTTGTGTATGCACAAACTTTGTTTTTAAAAATCACCAAAGTTCACAGTTTTCTTCCACTTGACTTGATCACCTGTAAAAAAAAACTGAAAATGAACCCACAGAAAAATAATTGTACCCTTACAATGTGTGTTGAAAAAAAGATTTGAGAGAGCTAATGATTTGTTTTCTCTTTTCTTCAAAGGATTACAGCTTATGACATTATGGTTCATGGAACTTCAATGCAAGTATAGTCACGCTCAAAATTCTTGCAATTTCTAAAATACGTACGTTAAAACCCGTTATACAAAAAATAATCCGTTTTAATCAGGTTATTTACGCAAACGTTTCCCGAAAAAAAATATTTCTCTTTCCGCGTTAGAAGTTTTCCGGCTTAGAATATAATATTACAGGTGAAATAGCTCCATTCCGCAATTTATTTTACGTTTTTACAGGCTTCCGTCACATATGGGGTACCTTTTAGCATGGTTTACTGTATATGTACGCAATTTGGATATGGACCGATATAAAGTGCAGGAAAATGAATGAACAAATTCCAGAGGAGAAGAAATAAATAAATGAGAAACGCAAATAATATAGAAAGACAGAGACAATTCAGGGTATTTTTCCTGTTTACACGAAAGGGTATCAAATGGGAGGGTACTGTACAACTTAAAATTCGTTCTAACCCTCTAGCACCTTTAACACAAACACGCATGTGTATGTTAGCTACTAAATGTTACCTTGTGCATAAAAAGTACAAAGAATGGAATGCAGTTAGTTCTATAAAGTTTTAATATTCATGAATCTTTATATGTTAGTTCTATGTTCAGCTAAACGCCTGTGTGGACTAGACCAACATATCAATAAAATATTTCAACATCATACATAAGATAATCCACTTCAAACAAAGCAAACATTGTTCAAATTTGCATATATATATATATAACACATTCGATTTTTAAAAATAAAAATGATCATGACATGAGTTTGTTCTCTTCATGGTAACGAAAAATATACTAATGCCCGATTTCCCCAACAGATGTTAAGACTTAACACGAGTTTAGTAATAGTTAAAACAAAAATTCCATTTCACTAACAAGTGTTAGCGTAACACTCGTGTTAAATCTCTTGTTAAACTAATAAGTCAAATTTCTGATGTTAAGTCCTTAAAAATTGTAAATAGTCAAGATGGCGAGGGTGAACTAAGCTGTTGATGTCGATTTTCTATATTTAAGACCGTCTAAACGGCATTCGTAATAGAGTACGGCCTATGAGGAGAAATGATTTTGAGGAGCTATCCGAAGAAAATTCTTTACGGAGGAATAGACTGTCGAAACAAGTTGCTATGAAGGTTACTGCGGAAGTACAAGAGGGGTTAGAACATGCATGGAAAGGAATATGGCGATCTCGCCTTTGCTTCAAGTATTAATAAATTTGCGATTTTATAATTCACTGAATTATGTGGATAATACACTGTCCACCTGCCGTCTTGAAACGTTTAAGTCACTTATCCTTTGCACTTCATTTTAAATTTACGTAATACTGACAAGTTGTTTGACGCTTGTAGTAGTGACACATGCATTTGAATTAAATTTGTTTCCAATGTTTTCCCCGTGACATCTTTCTCTTTTACATTCACCGCATCCGTCCTCTTATTTTCCACAATATCCTTACACTTCGTCACCAATTCAATTAGCAATTATTTCTCCATCGATGAGAAATTTGTCTCTAGGCTTTATTTATCATTTTTTCATCCACCATTTTTAAGTTTGTGCAGACGAAAATGAAAACAAAAGCGCATCGCAGTACGTTCACATAATAATACGACTCATCTATAGCTGTAATATTTACACGTTTCTTTGCGGTAACACAGGTTTGTTAACATTTTCAGAAAACAGGTTAGTGAAATACAAGAAATTTAACATTAGTGTTAGCGCTGTGACAATTGTTACGTTACATTTGTTAACGTCGATTTTAACATCTGTTGATGAAATCGGGCATAACAGTATTTTAATCATCAGTTTGCAAACTCTACTAGGCAAAGGATTTGCAAGATCCCAGGAATTTTCAGTTTTCGATAAGGAGTTTCACTCTACTGTAAAAATGACAAACGCTGGGAATGCTAACCTTAAAGAGGTAAGAGTAATAGCAATATAACACTGATGATTCACCCATAAAGTGGCTAAAATGGAAATCTCCCAGTCGAGGAGCTGAAACTTCGAAAATTTGTATATAGGTTTATTACGGGCCAAAAAATTCTATTGATAACCTGAAGGCTACAATGATGGCTTCAGTATGTATTCCAATTACCAAATGTTAATCATAAAGAGACTAAAATTTGAATGCACATATGGGACCCTAGGACGCCCTTGCCTTGCAAGAGATTGGGTTTTGCTGTTGTTCTTTCTGGTTGCTCTTTTTTTTCACTACGCAAACGATATATACGCTCATGGAGCCTCTTGTGCTTTAGTAACCATGGAACAGGATTGCTAACTTTAAATAAATATGGTAGTTACTGTTATTACTTGTACCAAATTATATAACTTTGGAGTTATCTAAAAATAATGCATGGCTTTTATACACATGGGTTTAGTTTATTGATCTTTTTCACCAACCTACGAGGTAAAACATTGGATTTTAACTTTGTTTTCAAAAGTTTGTTTTTATATTTGTTAATTGTTTGTGTAAAGACTTGTATGGATATGACTGCTTAAAATCGTTGGATTTACTGACCTTGGATTCTGATTCATTAACGGTTTCATCCTCTACATTATTTTCCGAGCCAATATCACTATTTAACGTGTTACACACAACAGAGATGTAATTTGTAAATCGTGGAAAGTTATAGGTAATGCTGTACAACATAAAACAATAAACTACAATAAAATATTACTCTCAATGCTGATTTGAACAAGAAAAAATAACAGTGGGAACTATTGAAATATACAAAAGAATACAAAATAGAGGAAGCTTTGTACTTCCTCCAAAAGTTTAACACCGAGTTGCCACAAAAAACTCGTTTTACGGTCCTGGACCAATAAAAGAATTCTTAGGAAGAAGGTTCTAGGCATGTAATGTGCACGTGCGTGAGTATAAAGCACATAGTTCAGAACCGAAAAGTCGGTTACATACCAAACTTCGTATTTAAGTTAGACGTGTCCTAAAGATGCGACAGTAAACGATCCTTAACGTTGAAGACCTTTCCTTGATTTTGCGTTCCTAAAAACTTATCAACAATTTTTATTGAAATATAAAGCGCTATAGCCTTCTGGACGACGATTATACCTATATATAAGAATTAGATCATTTGCCTGACAAATAAAATATAAGGCAGGGGACCCAAGTATCTCCCATTAAGGAAATGTTTAAATGTTATTCCGTAATTAGCACCACATCGCACAGAAAATTATCTAATTATTGAGCCGTTTAATCGCTAAAAATAGAATGTAAATATATGCAGTTTTTTAAAATTGAAAAAGTTGTTACAAATATCGCACACCATATCACATTATAAAAAAGGTTAAAAAAAATTTTTCTCTTGCCATAGGTCATTACTAGGGCAGGAACTTTGGACACCAAAACATTGGAACGAGGTGGCTGCAGGTTGCGAGACACTGACCTATGGAAACTTGCGATCCAATGCTGTCCTGCTGTACAGCCACGTTCCGAGGGAGGGTCGGAGGTGAGACTTCGAATATTGAAATGTGTGCTGCTTTAAGGACAGTGGAAAACGTTTGTGCAAAAATAAACGAAGTCTCTGATGATACTAATAGTAATTGTGTTAAACAAAAACTTCAAGTGTCCTTAAAACAGTCCATCACATTCGAAACTGCGTGAAGTGCCAAATTGTTTAAATAGCAACACAGATTCAAATATAAACTTTTTCAAGTATGATACAATCACATCATGTGATGTATAGAGAACATTCTCTCAATACAAAAATATTTTGTCAGACAGTGGAACAAGTTTCAAATTTGAGAATTTACGAATGTACGCAGTTGTACATTGCAATAAAATTAATGACTGTAATTAAACTTTAAACAATGTTATTTCAATAGGCCTGTGTATCTGTTCACAAAAGTGAAAATGCCCCCCTCGTTAGCGTAGATGGTAGCGTGTCTGCCTCACGATCAAGAGGTCCCGAGTTCGAATCTCGGTCAGGGTGAGTTACCTGGATAAGGTTTTACCCGAGTTTTTCCTTATCCTGAAAGACGAATGTCAGGTAACTCTAAGATCTATGGACCCCGGGCTCATTTGAGCATCATTTCACCCATTTCATTCATCGTCCGATATGACTTAACGTTGGAGGACGTAAATTAATATATATATATATATATATATATATATATATATATATATATATATGTGTGTGTGTGTGTATGTGTATGCGCTTAGTCAGGGCCCTCTGTTTGTGGTCATCGACTGACTGTACATACCCAATATCGGCATCAGGTGTAGCGTGCTCTACAAATGTCATTCTCTCACCCTCAGTTCTTTGTAAACAAACCTAATTCTATGGTCTTGGCGTAGCAAACTTATTAGTTTCGCTGTCTAGAGTTCTTGCCCTGGTCATTACAAATGCGAAAAGTGTGAGAAAAATTATCATATACACAAGGTTGTACATTTTTAAAACTAAGAGCTTGTTCCACAACAAAAGGAAAAAAAAATGAAGCATCAATATTTAAATTCAAGAGTAAGGTTTTAATGCTACTTAATTACCATAATCTATTATGAATGCTGGTAAGTAATTTTGTTTAGCGAAATCCAGGTTTTTACTTGCTAAAATACAATCACGTGTTCAGTTTACCCGCAAAAATAACATTTTTCCTTACTTTGTTCTTTCTGAGATTACAAGCTTCCTGTAGCCAATGGAAACAATTGACACATTTTATCCACTTCTCTCTGTCTTTATCATTAGAATAGAATTTATTTCAGATTAGACATTCGGTACCCCACTATCAGAGCAGCTACTGCCGTTATCATTGTTTGAGACCTAAGTTGGTTCTTCCACTTCTATTGCAGTTATGAACATTTCGTCCCTTCTTTGAAGTTTTCTTAGTTTACTTATTTTTTATGTTTCCTGAGGTTTTGTATGCCCTTGTTTGCTTGGTGTTTCCATACTAAATATATTCGTTTTGATAAATGACTCCACGAGGGCATTTTTGAAGGGAGATCCACTAATCAGTGTGGCTGATCCGTGCATTCCACTTGGTTGTTTACACAAAACTTTGGGTAGTGGCATGTTGTCGTGAACTGGAGTAGGCAAAGCTACTGAGCTGGTCCATGTTGATGGTTACTGATATATCATTGGAAGAGAAGGTTGACTTTTTGATGGTGGTGTTTGATGAACGCATTGAGGATGATGATGGTTGCTGGCTCATTGATGAGTAAGACTTTTGAGACAATACTTTTCTTTCTTCTGAGATAGAAATCTGTTGGTGTTGCAAAATCAGCATCTGTAAATATCTGGGACTTGTAGGACAAAATGTCTGCTACTTTAAAACCTTGTAATGCCACGTTCATGTGGCTATCACTGCTTCTTTTAATCTTTAGTTTGTCCCATTGTTTACACGCTGACATCTGTAAAATAAAATAAAAAGCATATTTTAAAGCAAAGTTCAAAATATCGCATAGTGGATGATAATAAGAGCACTGCAGTGAACGATATTACGAACCTCCTGACCTGACAATATGGCGAACGCTACAGACAGAACCCGCTAGACACACTCGAAAATTTTGGTATCAAAGGTATGCTTTAGTTCTTACACTACCTATTGCATTACGGATATCACATTGTATCTCTATATATATTCAGTCTGGTGAAATTTCTTGTAAAATTGGCAACATAACAAGGAAACGACATAACGATGAAACGTGAACAGTGAACTGCTGTGGTAAAGAGGTGCGCAGTACATAAACTGATCGCGTAGTAGCACTATTGTACACAGCTGGTTTACAGTAGGTGATATGGGCGACATTTGGGCCCTTATACTCCGAATTATACGCCTTGTACACCTTATACTCCAAATTTTCTGTAAATAGCTCATGAAGCCCTCTTAACTCTGAATGACCTTTAATTAGTAAAAGTAAGGGATAAGCCAGAGATAAATTTAGATGGCATTTATCAGTTGGTAATACAGCATCAGTGACGTCATAGATAGGTAATATATGCAGAGGGTACGTGCGACTATCAGTGTACAGAATGTAACGAAAATGTGTGTCAAAACTTTGGGAAAACATTTCTTTCAAATAGAGGATATATGAACATAGGCCCGGAAGTTGTTCCATAGTAGAGCTCCTTTCCTACAACATTCCTTACACGATGAGATGTGTAATACGTACTTGCCCTATAGTCACAGCCCCACAATAGAACAGTGACTTAAATGTACAGTAGTAAACGTTCGCTTTTACATCTGGTTAAAAACGGTGGAGACGATGTCTTTTACCGTTGTTGTGCTCGTGCTTTAGTACGTTGTCCTCTTGTTAGGCACCGTACACAGCTCATGCATGATGGAGTTCCCACTACTTTCAGGCTTTCTGCATAACGGATTTCCCGCTACATTGATAGGAAGAGATGGACCAATTCCGTGGCCTCCAAGTTCACCTGACTTAAACCCATTAGATATTTATTGTGAAGACATTTGAAATATCTTGTTTATGCAATTAAAATTCCATATGTAGAGACTCTTCGTGCTCGTATTAAGGAAGTCTGTCAGATGATATGAAATTTTCCAGGTGTAATTCAGCGCATTAGTGAGTCTATGCGACGGTGGGTTGACGGATGCACTGCAACTAACGGAGGCCATTTTGAACGTGTGTTGTGATTTCCTGTTATCCCACCGTTCTGTCACTGAGTGTTTTGTATGGGGTTCAGCTTTAGAAAAAGTGCTTTTAAAAGAAAATAAACAATTTCTGGACCTATATTTACGACATATAACACTTTTATCAGCTACCCGCCACAAACATTTTCTCAAATTTTTGACGTACCGTTTTGTTACATCCTGTATAAATAAGTAGGGCTATAAGGAACATTACATCTCTTCCGAAAATCATAGGCATATGAACCTGAGGGGTATAATCATGTCTTTTCATGTTTTTAAACAAGTTGTTTCATTGTTGCTTTAATGGCACTTGTATCGATAATTTCAAATACTTACACCATTCCTACTTTTCATAATGTAGCTTACTGTCCAGACACGATAAACTGTTTTTGAGAGTGTACATGGCAAAGTAATTTAGTAAACGTCTCGGAAAAAATGGACCTATTATATGAGTATACTAACAACGTTAGCTAAAACTAAAATGGCGGATTCTTGTACTTAGAGCAGGGATTGGCTGCCAAAAATTAGGAAAGGATTAGAGACACGCCTCACCCGTACAGTTAAAACGGACATATTATCATACAACGGTGTATTTACATTTTTTCTTAAACTACGTCTCGTGCATCTCAATTAACTTGCATAAGATCTTTTGCCATTTATTTAATAATATTGAAACACCCAGAAAATGATTAAAAGTGTCTTAAAAGGCTAAATCAAGTACGAGAACTCGCGAGGTGGCAAAGATATAGCGCAAGGCATACAAGCCATAGTAGTGAACCCAGAAAGTGCTTTTCTGAAAGTCTCGAAATAGCTCAATGGGATTCTGACGTCTCCTGTGCCCTAACCTCAATAACAGAGGTTTGAGTCTCAGTAATGTAAATACCTTTTTTTATGTTCACCAGAACTTGGAAACCTTATTCACAATAATTTAATTATAAAGTCACCAAGGGCGTGCATTACTCAAGAAGGTCATCAGTTCGAGGAGTTGCTTCGTTAGAGGAGTCGTGTTTCAGGAATAGAAAAAGGATCATCCCAGCGCCACAAAACATACCAATTTTAAACGACATTTTTAACAGCACACTAACTCTTTGTCTACAAAATTATCTTTAACTTCCATGTTAAACCCTGATACTGTAATTTCCATATTTTCTGTGTTCAAATATGTATAAATAATCCTTATTTTAATTGCATCTACCTATAGGTGTGTTTCAACCACTACCTTCTTGTAGCTCACCAGTAACGAAACAACAAGCAATATCATAGAACATAAATAAAACAAATACAGATAAAAATAGTAACATTTTACAGAATAGTTGTAAAATTTGAGAATTACACGGTAAAAAAATTACTTCACCTAGACAGAGGAGTGGAACCACCGACACAGCAGATAGATGAACTAGTGAATATGCGCTCATTCCAACTGAGCTACTTGGTAACGTGAGTGGGAAATATTCCGTCTAACATATACTATGCGCTGGTTCCAGTGAACATTTGCAGACGTGCAAACGTCAGCTGTCTAATTACGAATATATTACAAGCGATGCGATAACGTCTGTATTAGGACTAGTTTCACCCAGTGTTTAAAATCCATGCTAAATTTATACTAATGGGGTCGATGTTTTCAGTTTGGAGTATAAAATGCGGATTACATAAAACTCGAGAATAAGGGGCAGCTGTGTCTGTATTATGTTTATGTTATATATGGTTATATATAATATCCTATATATAATATGTAATATATAAGTGAAGCGATTAAAATGAACAAAAGAACAGTTACTAAAACGGCAGACCTAGAAACGGCTACTTCTCTGTAGAAAAGAACTCGCCAAGGCGGGAAATAGCGAAGCGCAGAGAAGCAAAAATCCGGAGAAAAGTACACTAATTAGGCAGCAACTCTAAGTAGCTAACCTCAGTGGCAAACTAAGCAGTGGAAGGCCATGCACTACTCATATTCTTTACACAAAAATAATAATTATAAATGGGCATAGCATACTCTTAAAGGTTTAAAAAAGAAAGAAGATAAATACAGAAGAAAAGTAAAGAAAAGACAGCTGATGTGTTCCATTTCATTATATTCTTTATATACCATCGTTCAATTTTTATTTTGTCTTTATAAAACTATTCTTACAGAAGATATTTTGCAAATACATCGTATTAATTGAGAGAAATGTTTATAAAAATTGTTTTATTCACACATTTCGTTGTGTAAGGAAGATGCAGAAGGCTAAATTAACTGTAAACTTTTAAAAGTATGTGCCGTTACACTGGCGCGTACACTTCTGTCCTGTATAAGGTGTATAATAGTTTCAAAATAAGGTCAAATTTTCTATCAAATAAACATAGGGTTCTCTCATAGTAAGAGACAATATAGGAAAGCAACATTTAATTGGTGAACAATTTGTTTCTTGATGAAGCTGGTATTTATTCAATTAACTTTAACAAAATGTTAAACATACAATTCATAATAAACTGCAATTTTAGCTGTTACCTCTGTTGGGACGTTTCCTTCAATAATATAACACTTAAGAAACAAAAACATAAAACTGCAGCAAAGAAGCTAATAAGACAAACCAGTTCTCGTATAACTAGGCTCCCATATCAATAAAGTTCACATGAACGAACACAGAACATACTTAGAATAATGAAATATAAACATGTGTGTTTACTAAAGTTTCCTCAAAGGATGCTTGAATTGTGACAAATACAAAATAGGAGTAAACATTGAATATAACTCGAAACGGTGCATTTCTCGCCAGATCACCTAAAAAATAAGATAAAGAAATTTCCACAGAGGAAATTAACCTTCAGTAAAACTTAACAAAGAAAGGTTAATAGATAATACGATTGCCAAAATTGTAGAATCAAGAGAAAGCAGAAACATTGAATTAACTTTGCACAAAGGTAAATCAATTCCAATATGAATTTATAAGGAATGAGTAACAGAGAATCATTTAAAAATATAAAGTAATGTAACATATCGTGTACAGGAATAAAAATGAATTGTGTAAATTCTTTCACACTAGCCGTGTGTAGATCAATGTTTGAAAAGGTAATTCCAGGCTGAAAAATAAAGTCTCATAGCTGGGATTTGAAGCATGGAACTTCCAGCCCCCGTCCCGTTGCTCTAACCACTGAAATTACAATGACAATATGTCAGCATAAGCATTAAATACTTTAACTTGAGCCGACCGCTCCCTATCTTACCGGCCAGGTGCTCTAGGCTGCAGTTGCCGTGTATTTTTTAAGCGCTTGGTGGCGCTAGGGTGTATGATCTGAGCTTTCCTCTCTAGTGGGTATGCACGCATGTGTCAATTCGGCGTAGGTAGCTCACCGGGCGGTAAGTAGGGAGTGGCGGTCTTCTACCACGTAATTATTTGTTTCCTGTAAAACGTGCTTTTAGTTTCTGGCCCGGGGCCTGTGCTCGTAAGATCAGAACTGTTGGCAATTTAATGTCGTAGTGGGACTAAACTCCACGTTAAGGAAGGGATGAGAACAATATATATAACGTGGAGTTTAGTCCCACTACGATATATATGAGGCATGTTTTTTAAGTCAGTACCTTTTTGAGATACCGCCGCCGCAGCGCTACGGTCGGCGTTCCGCACATGCGCACTGGTTACCTACATCTCTTGTCTACGCACTGACGCCGTTACAGTCTGATTATTCATTGTATACGTTGGTTACTGAGTGTTTAAGATGCCTCCGACAATCGTGAGTTTCGCCGATTGTGGAGTACGGGCCGTTATACGATTTATTAGTGCTAAAGGATAAAACCGATCGATATTTATCGTGAGATCTGTGAAGTTTACGGACAAAACGCTATGAGTGATGGAATGGTAAGGAAATGGGCGAGAGCATTTAAAGATGGCCGCACAAATGTGCATGATGAAGAACGGAGTGGGCGTCCTTCGGTCGTTATTGAAGATTTGGTGCAGAAAGTGGACGAAAAGGTGAGGGAAAACAGACGCTGTACAATTTCATCATTGTGGGACTATTTTCCTCAATATTCTCGTAGTTATTTGTATCGCATTGTGACCGAGAACTTGAAGTACCGGAAATTGTGTTCACGTTGGGTTCCAAAAATGTTGACGGATTTACACAAAACCCAAAGTTTAGGCAGTGAATTGACTTTCCTTGAGCGGTACCACAATGAAGGTGAAGATTTTTTAGACCAAATTGTTACTGGTGACGAAACATGGGTGGCCTACGTCACACCAGAATCGAAACAACAATCCATGGAATGACGACATTCATCGTCACCCACAAAAGTGAAGTTTAAGCAAACAATTTCTGCCCGGAAAATCATGTGCACAGTTTTTTTTGGGAGAGAAAAGGAGTATTTCTAGTGGATTTTCTGCCTCGTAATGAGACAATCAATGCAGCGCCTTATTGTGAGACATTGAACAATCTGCGCCGTACAATCCAGAACAAAAGACGTGGCAAGTTGAGTAAGGTTATCGTTTTGCTGCATGACAATACCCGTCCACGTGTGGTTAATCGGACCAAATATCTCATCAAATCTTTTTATTGAGAAGCTCTAGATCATCCTCCATTCAGCCCTGATCTGCCTCCCAGCGAATACCATTTGTTCCTGCACTTGAAGAAACATCTGGGCAGTCAGCGTCTTCAAGACGATAACGAAGTCAAAACAGTTGTGATACAGTGGTTAAGACGTCAGGTGGCAGAATTTTATGAGGAGGGTATTTAAAAACTGGTGCCACGTTATGACAATTGCCTCAATATTCACGGAAATTATGTAGTAAAGTAGATTAAGGTACAGGCTTTCATGTAAAAATAAAATTATTTCGACATCTATGCACGTCTTTTTTTAATTCCAAAACAGTACTGACTTAAAAAACATGCCTCGTATATACTAATCTGTATATAACTACGGGGTAAAATAAATAATATTTGAAACAGATCCACCAATATTTTTCGTTAGGCATATCAGAAAGGGCACACCTTCCCCTCGTGTTAGATGTTGCCGTATACCTTTCGACATTTATTCCATCGGTTCCGCGTTGTCTTCCTGTCATCCTATTTAATGTCTTTGAAATCTTGCAACTTTCCCTCTGACGAGGATAGGTGCAAACTGATATGAATTTTCCCGGTAAAGGACCATCATTTCTTAAAAAATCATGAGACAACTGCATTGTGAGTATACAGGAATGAGTTGCAGACAAGTAAACAAAATCGATCAAACTGTTGTACCAAACAGAATGGAGCTACATAAAAAACAAGATTAGCGATAACATGCAAGTGACGGCGGAGTACCGTGATAAGCTAACTTTCATTAGAAAATGAAAATTAACAGAAGAGATCTCACTAACAGTGGAAAGTAAATAAAGAGAGAGAGAGAGAAAACAACATGACGCTTGAAAACTAAAAGAGTATACGTGCATACGTGCAACTTTTATTTGGTTGTATGTTTTTTGAAAAGAAAAATTAAAAATTGGTAAAAATAAGTAGAAAACTCACGCAGAAATGAACACACATAAAGCCTTTCAGGTACAGCTTGTCCTGACGTATCCTTCAGTGTAAAGTAAGTCCTATAAAATAAATAACTAAAAAAATCTTTGCAACCTACCAAGCTATCACCTAAATTGTAAGTTTACACTTCCGATGGGAAGTAAATATAATAAACTATAAAGCCAGAGACCTATAAATAAGGAAATTAAAAGCTTGAATGATATACAAGCTTAAATTCCTAAACTTTCACACAGCACACACAAAAGTGCAACCGTTGCAAGTGGCTCACAAAAATAACTATGTAGTACACAAAATTCAATAACTGGACAAGCAAACTAAAGATTTAATTCAATGTAACATGTTCTACAATTCCTACAGCAATATTCAAAGAAAACCGCGCAAACGAAGCCCAAAATTAAACAACTGGTTTTGAAGGGAAGCATGTAATCTGCTACTGTATCTGCGAATCACAGCATCACGGCAAACATAGTAACAGGACTCCAATCTTGACCCCTCCTTGGTCCCCGCTTGGTTGGTCGCCTGCTCTCTCTTTGTCTCCATCTGCTGTGATCTGCGCAATTCTGCATGGATTCTTGTTTGGTTCTCAGGGTGTAGGATTGAGATAGCAAAACTCAGCAGAATATACCATATTTTGTAAAAATGTACTTTATTCTCGGTTTCTTGGACCATCTACGTAAACCCGGGAACATTCAGAGATTGTAATTTTGATCGGCTGTGACCTCGTACAATAAGGAGTAATGGCTCTTAGAAATGCAATGTCGTGATACATAGTTAACGTCGAGTTTCTAGGTCAGAGTTCTTATCCAGTGACCAAAAATTCGTATGAGGTGAAGTATGTATGAAGAAGAGGTAACACTGGAATCCCTTTTACCCTTGTATATATCATATACTATTTTTGAAAGGTTCTCGCGCCCTAAACTAATTCTTTGGTTCGGTGCACCGTTCCGGTATTATACCAAAATTCCCGGCAATTTACAGATATGGAGATTTCAGATTGGTCGAAAAATGATCACGCCAGGCTTCGAAAATGAGAAATTAACAAATTTCCTAGTTTAATGATCCTTGCCTATAATAATGCCTTAAAAACTGAAAATACAATAGCTATTCCCTCTTACATCCGCCAAAGTGGATGCCAAGATGCATGCCAAGGTCTTCACAGTGTTCTGTATCCTACTGCTTATTCGCTTAGTGATAAAAAATGCTTAAGGGGATTTTCTAGC
Source organism: Mantis religiosa (assembly GCA_030765055.1). Taxonomy (NCBI): domain Eukaryota; kingdom Metazoa; phylum Arthropoda; class Insecta; order Mantodea; family Mantidae; genus Mantis; species Mantis religiosa. Next base: position 369,894,366 of record CM060950.1, read on the forward strand.
AATTTTTGTCGAGGTTTTCTAGGGCATCACCTCTCATCACCTCTACATCCTCTTTTTACATCATACTCTATTACTCTGATTTTCGAAATCAAATCCTCTACTCACCTCTGCTGCCTTCATAGCCCTCTATTTTAATATATTCCACAAAGAAAGCATCTTCCCTTACTTCTTCCTCCTTTTTATCCCTTATTATTTGTTTTGAAATGATATTCTCACTGAAAGATACTGAAATAAATTCTTTCCCTCTGTTCTAATTTCACAAATCTATTCTCAAAGCTGATAATTTCACCCCGTGGAAATAAATAATCACTTTCAATTATAATATCCTTATTATCCTTGGTACCAAAGAAACAAGTGGAACTTCAATTCACTTCCACCCACCAAAACATTGAAATTTCACTCCGTCGCAGTATCCTCCTCTTTTTATCATACTTAAAGAAATCATAATAAAGCTATTTTATATTTATTGAATTGAATTAGAAGCAACAAGAAGTGTTTAAAGAACAGTTTGTACAAAGCTAAGTTGAGAAGATTATTTGAGTGCACAGATCACATTATTTTATACAAGAAATCGAATCTGAGGTTTATTACTAGAAAGTTTGTCACTAGTCTTGCAGAACTAAAAGGTCTACCGCCAGATAGCAGCAAAATTATCATTGATGAAATGAAAATCTAGCTGTCCGAATAAACTCAGAAACAATAATGTAGCTTTAAGAAGGCAAAATTACGTGTATTACTTACTTAGGTTGCACAAATTTGTATTATATATGCGTGTGTGAATGTAATAGCCTTTGAGGAAGCACTTTCGCTTCCTTTTTACAATAAAAACTGTATTTTCTTCTGAAAGTCTCCAGTGTTAACAACAAATAATGACGATTTTGGGATCGTCTCGTATAATTTATATTGAAAATATTATTAAAAATAACATTATTTATTTGTTGAGAATAATTATTCTGTATGATAAGTTATTTTCCGGAAGATCTTTGACTTGAAATATATTCTGAATGAATGAAAGTGTTGCTTATGCAAACTGTCATTTATTTTTTACCTTTGGCATCTTTTAACTCATGAGTATGTTACGCAAATTAATAATTTCGAGTTCAAGTTATCAAATACTACAACCACTCATTAAAACACAACAGGTTTAAGATACTGCAAGGAGAAAAATCTTCAATTTTCTGAGAATAACCATTGAACTTCTGTTCTTTCTGATTTAATTGTGTATAATTTTATACAACGGGTAACCGAGAGCGAAGGCTCAGGTTGTTTCGTCTATGACTCGCATTCCGGAGACCCAAGTTCGATTTCCGTGGCCGACTTACCTGACCCATGGCTTTTTTCGGAGGGTTTCCGGTGTCACTAGGTGAATGCTGGGTAGGTTAATTGCACCCTCTTAATTTCCTGCCCCTCCATTTCACCCCCCATTATAATTTCATATGATCTCTCATCTGGTGGCCTCTTTAAGGGTGGAGGTATCGGCGGGAGTCTCAGAAGTGCATCGAAGAATAATATGCTGAGTGAACTACTTCTTTCTCCGGTAGGTCGATTGCTGAGCTCCGGACCGACTGCTGGGACCGTCTTCGAACCACAGTTCGGGGAAATGTCCGTTGTCCTGGCCCGCCGTGGGAGGCTTCCATCTAAGTGAAATGTAAGGACCCTGCCCTCTGCATAATTGTGGCCCCTTGGAACGGCCGTCCTCTGTCTCCTCTCGCCTCATCTCTCCTCCCGGGAATGCTCCACTTGCGCGCATAAGGTACAATAGACCAAGCCTAGTCGCAGTGCCGAATCCCTTCCGAAAAAGGAATAGAACGGGTAAAAGTATAAGCATTAATAAAAAACAGACTATACAACATATGACGTACCTTAAAAATATTGTATATATGTATAGTGTGTAGAGAAAATTATTAATGATTATGTGCCTAAATATTGTCCAATAGAAACTGTCATAACGCCATTGTCAACACAAGTAATAGCTTTACTAAAACTCTTAAAAATAATGGGATAGGAATTTGTCATTGCTCATCCTATTTTCCGTATGTTAACCTAATGGAACGAGTACTGAAAGATACAAATATCTACATTGGTGTGTTTATTGACAAGAACCATGAAGACTGGCTTAGATATAACACCGTAGCCGAGAAATATATAATTCATGCTATCAATGTCACAACGGGATTTTAACCTATAAGTTTCACTCTATGTAAGGTTCTAGAGCAAATACTTAAAAATGTGCATTAGAATGTAGATGTATTTCAAATTTAGTAAACTGAAGAACAGAGAGTTACAGGTGTTTTTTAAACGACCGAGAAAAGGGCAGAGAAATGAAAATCCATAAGAAAGAGAAAGAATTAAAAACATGTGGGAAAGTCAAATACGTATGTGTAAGAAAAACATGAGTTATCAAAGCCATTAAAATGGAGAAATAGAAGAATGAAACTATTGAATAAGTTTCTATAGTAATTGGGTTTAAATTTGAGAAATATTTCTTGGGATAAAAAATAAACATGAAACCTGAATGGGCAGTTGGATAAGCAACACGTTTGTCCATTTAGAATGCACGCACACACTGTTTCTATGAGAAGCTGTGGGTGCGATTTCATTTACAGATGATTATAATATGATTTTCTGTGCGTCAGTTAAACGCATTGAGAACCATGATGATAAATGAGAAACATAATCGAGGGAGATACCGCAGAATCCGATAAGCTGTATTCGAATGCCAGTGACTTCGATTATCGAATACTGCTATACTGTTAGGCATTAAGGTCACATTTGAGAACATAAATAACCAAAAATGTTGTCTTTAAGGGTAATTCTGGGTGGATATTTTGTTAGAGATATTCTTGTCGCAATTGTGGAGGATTTTAAATTTAAAGACACAGATTACGTACGCTTTTGTTTCTGATTTTGATGTCCACACACACAAAAATATATGCATATATTCACACTTACATTCCTTTATATATGAATACATACACACTTACATACCTATATCTTGCAACCGTACATACACATACATGCATGCATGCATTCATACACACATATATACATACACCATACATAAATGCATACATATATCCCGTATGTTACAATAATACACAAAACTGTATTATGTAGAAGTTAGCAAGGATTGCATTAAAGCATGTAATATTTGAAATGTAATAGGACATGCTGTTAGCTCAAAACAGAGAGACAACAAATGCATACGAACGACATAGCCAATCTAAGGTGTAAAAGCCTAATATAACGTATTAGTTAAGAGAAGCGTGTATTAAAGCATCTTCTATTTCAAATGTAATGGGTCATGCTATTAGTTTGTGATGAAGAGAAAAAATTACATTCCTGTATACGCACACACACATATACATACATATACGCACATACATGCATACATATATACATCCGTACATATATACATGCATACGTACGTACAAAAATGCATACATACATACATATATACATACACACATGCCTCTACGTACAAACACCGCATATATCGTTTTTGGAGGGAGGTTTTCATTCGTCGTCCAAACAAATATTTCGGTGAAATCAGGATATTTGATATATTTAGCTACTTTTAGCTGAAGAAATATCAACAAGCCTCAATTGCTTAAAATAGGAGAAATAAGGAGAAGTGATGAGAGTGGCAGGGGAGCAAGTGTCAGTAGTGTTATCAAAACACAGAGAGAGCAACACACACAACCTTCTGTAGTTAATACGCTCAATGTAAGTGGAACACTAATCCCACACTTTCCTCTCTTACATATTATGCAAGTGATCTGGTCAGTATTATTGCGCATCATTGCTTCAGGAATGGAGGAATGCCACTGCATCTTTTTACAACAGAATTATTATCCGAATTATTTCAGTGGTTTCAATGATTGGCTTGAACGCACATACTGACCCCAGACTGTCTCTGTAATATTAATAGTATATGAGCAACCAAAACTTTTACTTCTATACTTCGGTATTTTACTACAGCTTAACATAAAATAAATACTTTAAATTATATAAATAGAATCTCCTCCCACTCCCGAAACTTCGGTTGTGATTTAGAGTTTTGGAAACAGTCTTAACTGTTTGGAGTCATAATAAGCTTCTTCTCTTAAAGAAAATTCATGTTCCTCTGTAAAATCTTTTTTTATTTGCAAAAAAGCAATCTCCATAAAATGTTTTGCGTACATCGTTGGGAAAGTTACATAAAGGAATACCAGAAACTCAACCCACTATATTACTGGTACATTGCGAAGGAATCTTTCTCTTGTGCAAACTCATTAAAAGTGAAAGTTAAGTTTTCATCAATCAAGAAGCCAACTAAAATAAAAAGATCTGTTTACCGAAAGATGGGGGAGAAGGAAGTACATTTCGCTTGAGTGTATCTCTTTCTAATGATTGCCGAGTAGTCAACGTTGATTACATTCCTTATACTTAGTACCATCGGGTTAAAAAGCTAATAACCTAGTCTAGAATTTCTCGGAAAATAAACATTAGATTGGATTCAACCTAATTCAATAAATAATTTTTCTAATGTTAATACTCTTTCTAACCTCTTTTTGAGTGACTGTTAATCTGAAGTAGGTAAATTGGGATTCCAAGAGAGCCTAAGGTAGAAGGAATTAAAACGTGGTAGAAGATATCAACCTTTTCAGAGCTAAAGTAAATCTCCAAAGCTTTACCGAAAACTTAACACATTTTGGAACTGTTACTTTTAAATATCTGATATATTTTACTGAATACTTAACATCGTGGAATTTTGAGCCTGCTTTCTCCAATAATCAGTTTAGTTAAGTATTTTTAACTCCATGAAGGAAATGCCACTTTATTGGATTTTAGAACTCTCATATTCTTAATGGGGTTTAACTCTATCTCTTATTCTTAATTAAAGAGAAAACATTTGAATACACAAGATAATCTGATAAATACGATACGCTACATTCTTATCATCATCTTAAAAATCACAACAGTTTGTCTATATACTGCGACTTTGTGGGTTCGTAGAATTAAAAGTCCAAGTTGCAGAAATTCAAAACGTTCTTTATTTTCGTAGTGCACAAGCGGAATTACGTAACACACAGTTACAATCTTCCAAGGTAGTTGATCACAACAAAGGGTTCCTTCCAAAACACACACCAGTTCCAATTGCCGCCCTCTCATTACGGCTCTGTTTACAACTGTCCTTATAACTGTTCACTACTGCTCGCTGGCATGTCACAATTTCTTATATACCTCATTGATTATTCGAGACTGTTCTGTATCAATCAAGAAATCGAATGTTCTGTCACTGGATGGAACACGAACTTTCTAGACGTGAAACTTTTACTGTGCCGGCAAGTCTTTTATCCCCACGCTATGTTTAAATGCTTAGGCAAGTTGTTTATCTCCGCCCGGCACTATTTGTCTCTTATCTCTCTGTGGTGAACCTTTTGTGTGCGTCGCCGCAGCCGCGACACTGCTCCCTCTTCAAGGCTGGTCGTCCCGAACATCACCATCGTAGCGGGCCAGAAGCTCCAGGTGTACCACCAACATTTTTCCTCGGGGCACCGCCTGGATGTTGTAAACCACGTCCTTAATACTCTTCACCATCCGGTACGGTCCTTGCCCCGGTTGCTAAAGTTTCGGGCATCATCCCTTGGTCCGGGTAGGGCGATACAACCAGACCAGGTCACCTAGCTGGAACCCTTGGCTGTTGGCTTGCCTTTCGTATCGGGTCTTTATGCGGTCGCTCGCCTTCTGGATGTTCTGACGAACCATCTCATGCATGTCGTGGAGATGGTCCAACAGGTTCTCCACATACTCGTTTGCTGGTTGTTCTGCGGTTAGGTGGTCAGCCGCCCTCTCCAGCAATCTTCCAGCCGGAGCCCAGGTGTTGCGTCGGCACCGGCTCATGTGTCTTGTCGACTGCTGTCACGCTGACCACGGGCTCGGACATCCCCAACACCGTCCCAGACTGGATATCGTTATCAGTGTCCGTGAGGTTTAGTAGCCTCACCAGCCCCTCCTCTCAGCAGGGCAAAAATGTCCTGGCTACGCAAAGTCCGTGCACAGGCATCTTCTGGTCCAGCATCATGTTCTTCAACCGCTGGCCTTCCAGTCGCGCCGTCACCACCACCTCGCTTCTCGCGAGGACAACCACGTCTACCTTCAAGATCACCCTGCAGATTCCAAGGCACTCTTCGGGTTGCCGGAGTATCACCTCTTCTCCATTGAGTCGCAAGACCTTCCTGCTGACGTCGACCGATGCCTCATGGCTCCTGAGGGCATCCTCGGCCACTTTTGCGACGAACACCCACAGACGCATGGCACTCCATCCCAAGGTCAACTTCAGTAGGTCCTCCTTCTACGCAGGCAAGGTGTCACCCGGTGCCGCCATAAGTTGGTAAGGTTGGCTAGGTTTCCTCGACGGCAAATCCTTGGCTATATCAGGTATGATGACGGTCACTTTGCCGCGGTGTCTACGAGCACGCAGCACGGCTTCCCTCTCACCCAAACGTCCGCGATGAGGCTATCATCCAACCATCGGCTGACGGCTCGCAGTGTCACTCGAGGGGATGGTGGTGATGGCGCCGACGTGCCGCTCACCACGACGGTCCTTAATATTTTTCCGGCTGCTCTCCCTGGTGTGAGCAGTCTCTAACCAGGTGTCCCCGCTGGCCGCACCCCTAACACACGCCACTTAGTCTTCGCCGGCATCCTTCGGCTGGCCTTCGGTCTCCCGTGTAGCGGATACTCCTGGTTCTTGACGTCGGGGTAGCCGTCACCTTAGCCACCTCCATCCTCAATGCTGCCGTTAGCGCCTCGTGTATGGTTTTGTAGTCTCCGAGCATTAGGCACTGACGTACCTCGGTGTCTCGTACCCTGTCAACAAATATGTAGGCGGCTTCCTGGGATACGAACTCTGGTGGGAGGTCGACTAAGGCTTTACTGGCCACCTGCTCGATAGCCAGGGAGAATTCTGGCGGCAATCTCTCCTGGCTGCTGCGACCGTGACTTCATCAGCTGGCTGCCGTACGCTGCGGCTAAGCGGTGGTTTCCGAAAGTTCTCCAGGGCCTCCCATATGTCATTGAGCACCAGCGCTGTCTGGACCGCGTTCAAGGACTTCTGCGGCCCGTCCCTGGAGGCTGACTATTAGCTGTGCGGCCTCTTCCTCTGCTGACCACTTGTAGTGTTTGGCCGTCCCCTTCAGCTGCCAAAGTGCGGGCCTGCGGACCCTTAGCACTCGTGGTACCTCTGACGTTACTAGAGGAACCTCGGGCCGAACATCTGAGCCCCTCCTTCGGGAGTTGTTCGGATTGGGATGGCTTCGAGGGGGCAGTGTGTTCGCGATACCCGTGGGAATCGGGTACGTCTGCGGACGGGGTTGAGGGAAGCCATTAATTCTCCCGGGTACTAGCCTGCAAAGCTAGTAGAAGGTGTGCTAGATTACCAGGCGGCCCCACCGAGGTTTTCGGTAGTCCTCACCTTTGTTGTTGGCGCGCGTAAATGGCGTATCCACTTCCATCCCGGCTTGAGTCCATAGGACCAGATGGGGGGGGCTTGTTAGGAAACAACGTCTTGCCCTATGGAAAGCCCCGCGGAGGACGCCGAGCGCCCTTTGTGACAGCTCGGATAACTCCCCGGTTGAAAGAGGTCCGTGTCCTTGGTCCTACGGGTCCAGGACTAATGGGAGTAGATCCTCTGCACTCAATGTAGTGTTTGGCGACCATCTCGAATTGATGGTGGAAGGCTTCATACGTGGACGTGCCGTCGTACTTGGGAGGTTTGACGAGCGCATATGTTGTGTCGCGTTCCGGAGCGTCAGTCTTTAAGTCCTTCAACCTCCTGCGACGATGTCCTGCACCATGGCGTTCAAGGACTTTAGTGTTGGTGTCCGCCATTCCCTCCAGATCGTTAACGTGGCTTGCCAGGTCTTCGACGTGCTCGCCCAACTCCATAACGTCCTCCTTTACGTCGGGCAACTGCCCTTCAAACTCTGCGGCGAGGGCCTCATTCGCCGCTTTCATTTCCTTGGTTAATTCGGTCATCTTCGAGGACATTGTCGCGGCCAAATTTCTATTTGCAGCTTCCGTCTTCGCTGTTAATTCGGCCTTCATTTCTTCCATCTTCTCGGTGATGTCATTAGCCGTCTTCATTTCTTTCATTTCTCGGCGGTGAGGTTTTTATTTGTGATCTCCAACTTCTCTAAAATCTGTTGCAATGCAGCCTCCATCGTCGTAATGTGTCACACCTGACACGAATTGTGACTTTGTGGGTTCGTAGAATTAAAAGTCCAAGTTGCAGAAATTCAAAATGTTCCTTATTTCCGTAGAAATACACTTTGTGCACCAGCGGAATTACGTAACACACAATTACAATCTTCCTAGGTTGTTGAGCACAACAAAGGGTTCCTTCCAAAACACACACCAGTTCCAATTACCACTCTCTCATCATGGCTCTGTTTACAACTGTCCTTATAACTATTCACTACTGCCCGCTGGCATGTCACAATCTCTTATATATACCTCATTGATAATTTGAGACTGTTCTGTGACAGTCAAGAAATCGAATGTTCTGTCACTAGACGAAACACCAACTTTATATACGTGAAACTTTATCTGTGCCGGCAAGTCTTTCATCCCCGCGCTATGTTTACCTGCTTAGGCAAGTTGTTTATCTCCGCCCGGCACTATTTGTCCCTTATATCACGTGGTGAACCTTTTATGTGTATCGCCGCAGCCGCGACAATACTGATATTTAAAATGTGTATCCTGAATTTTCTGAAAGAAATGAAGTTATGTTCATTCCGATTTATTGTACGCTTTGTACTTACAGTTGGTAACCACAATTACATATATATCCTTGAAATTTAAAATTTTTGGGAATTTCTGCTGTCAAATATGTTCTAAGTATATCTTGTTAATACTTAGAATATTCAAATAATTAATACCTTTTTTAAAATATTAGGTCACTAATTGATTTTCTTCTCGATTAGCTGCTTTAACATTTGACTATCGTGGCATTTATACCTTCTACATATGATGCAATGTGCATATAATGAAACCATTTCGCGCAGTTCCATCTGAATTAACATAAAGAAGAGAACACATGACTTTATTTTTTAGAAAACAGATTGGAGAAAGTAATGTCAATGTAATACATTTTCCCGTTGAGTTTTAGAGTCATCGAAAAAGTTGGTTTGTGTGAGAAATTTATCGTTAAATTTACTTTCGTCGTTATTGCAACATTCAATGAACAGTTCAAAGAATTGTTCACCATTTTAAATTTTGTGGTCAACAATGTGTTATAAATGAAAAATAACAAAATTAGTAGTAGTAGTGGTAGTAGTAGTAGAATTAGAAGTAGTAGGAGGAGGAAGAAGAAGAAGAAGAGGAGGAGGAGGAGGAGGAGGAGGAGGAGGAGGAGGAGGAGGAGGAGGAGGAGGAGGAGGAGGAGGAGGAGGAGGAGGAGGAGGAGGAGGAGGAGGAGGAGGAGGAGGAGGAGGAGGAGGAGGAGGAGGAGGAGGAGGAGGAGGAGGAGGAGGAGGAGGAGGAGGAGGAGGAGGAGGAGGAGGAGGAGGAGGAGGAGGAGTGGTAATTACGATGATGATTTCCGGACTCATTTTGAATGTAAGGTTGATATATGAATATTAATTCACGCCATGAGTGCAGTAATGGATTCCATTGTTAGTAAGTACTTATGTCGTGGAAGTGATATAAGCAAAGAGGGAAGAAAGGATGCGTTAACATATAAATCTTAAGTTAACTTCGAAGATCTACACACGATTCGGCGAGTCTGTCGAACATATCTAACAAAAGAACATTACGACGTTGATATTACAGATCGTGCTGTGATGCAGCCGATTTCGTCTTTACGACTTGCATCCTTTGGAGTAAGTTAACTGTAGTTTAGTTATAGTAATCTCGGTGGGGAGGAATTTTTGTATCGGAAAATGAATGAAATTGGTGAAGTGATACTAAAATGAGCCAAGGGTCCATAGAGGTTAGATTTATCCAACATTCATTTTTCAGTTTAGATAATTCGCCCTGACCTCATTCAAAATTAGGACTTGTTGGACTTGAGGCAGACAGGCTACCACCTACGCTACAGAGGCGGGTGATGAACAGTAAGGCTTATTATTCAGGCACCTGATCGTTTAACAAAGACAGATGTAAGCTAGCCGTTAGAAATTAATGCTTTATAATTTTTTCCCAGGAGAATAGGGACCTTGCGAGAGAGAGAGAGAGAGAGAGAGAGAGAGAGAGAGAGAGAGAGAGAGAGAGAGAGAGAGAGGGAGAGAGAGAGAGAGAGAGAGCCTATACATGGGTAACTTTGCTTTTTATGTATTTTCACTGTAAAAATATCTGCTCAATCTACGACATTGGCCGCTGTAAGCAAGTCTAAAGCACGTGTTACCGGATCAAACAACTGCACCCGAGGCATGGATTCCAGGTCCTAAATAAGTCACTATAGCAACGAAAAATGAACAGAAATTGATTTCATCTATTGCTGTATTTCAAACTAGAGCGATCCTGTTGTAAACACATGGGAGGCGAGAAGGAGAGAGAGAAAATACATTAAAAGGTCACCGCCTCTGCCGACACCCGTGAACTTTCCTTCACCAATCAGCAACCTAAGAATATCCCTGTTCCCCACTTTCTCAGGGTTGTTCTAGTTTCAAGTTATTGCTTATTACTAAACATGAAACTTTTGTGCCCGTCACGAAATACTCGTTCACTTGACAGCTAGCATAGGTAGGCACACAGGTAAACAACTAGGACAGTGTAGTCAACAGAAATGCAACTGGGAGCGCACATGGAATCCATTACCCTGTCTGTCGATCTATTGTAAAAACTCGAACACGAAAGAAACTCCGACTTTCATAATCAAATGCGCTGCAGGAGTGAACTAATGTGTAGTGACCAGTATTAGCAACTATGACGGAAACCAAGCAAAGGAGCTGGAATTACAGACATTGTTGCGGAAATTCATCAATAATAACATATTGTGTATCCAAGGAAACACACTTGTGTGTACAGTATGTGAGTATGATATTTAAATATGCAGAAGGTATTACTTAGAATGATAGTGTATCAGCAGAAAACCATAAAGAAAATAGCGCACGCGCTTTAAAGGTGGTGAAACCTCCAACATCAAAGTCACTATACAAAGCAAAAACAGAATTTTCTGAGGATTTATGTGAGATGACGATCAAAGCTAATATTCCATTAAGGAAAGTGGACAAATCCCATTTTCGAGGACTTTTGTAAAAATAAACTAATTGGCGCGTTGCAAATCAGACAGCTCTCCGTAACGACTATTTATCTGATTGCCACAAAATTATGTTGCATTATGATAATACTTATGTAACAGGCAGATTTGTGGGGAACGTAATTGTAGGTGTACTATCTAATGACTGTACAGGTAAAACCTTTTTTTTTGATGACCGAGGACTTGGATAGAGTAAATCATAATTCTATAGAACTATTGTTTGATAAGGCTATGTGTCTTTTATGGCCCCTTAAGTTTAAATACAAATACTTACTACTGTTTGTTACCGATGCTACTCCTTGATGCAGGCAGGACATGCAATAAAAGCACGGTATAAGAACGGTATTCACATAAAGTATCTTGCTCATAGAATTTAAAGGTAGTTTGAGGAGATCCTTGTTATGTTTACTGAGGTTGACACGTTTATATCTGCAATGAAGAAAATATTTCTTAAGGCGCCTTCAAGGATACAAGAAGTTCAAGAAATCCCACCAGGTATTACCCTTCCAAAGAACCAGTATTTTGAGGCTGTCTCATATTGTGACTTTGTTGGTTCGTAGAATTGAAAGTCCAATAGCACAAACTCAAAATGTTCTTTATTTCCACCGAATTACTGTTGTAACACTTGCATATTACATATAATTACGTAGCGCACCCAATTACAGTCCACCAGTTCGTCTGCCACAGGTCCACTCCACACTCGCAATTACGTACAACTCATCTGATACACGTACGCAGTCTTCCAGTCCGTTCGCTAGCACTGCGCTCTTCACAGTTGCTCGCCAAGAACTGAACTAATTCGCCCACTGCAGCCCTTATATAGGAAGATAGCTGTCTCTGGAAGCTTCGCGGCTCGGAATATCATTCCGAGTGTTCCAGACGTCACGGGGTGGGGAAAGAGAAGGCTAGTGTTGCCTTTTCAACCATCCCCTCAGTGAACGCTACAAGATAAATGGGTAGGTGTGGGCTGAATGCCTCCTGTCCCCTACCCAGCTCCAGTTGGTCGTGCCTTCCGATATTTGGGTGACAATATTATGCAGTAGATTATAGTTCAATTGCAAAACTTATTGATTGTTTAAGCAATGAAAATGTATCTGCAATTAATGTTGCCAAATAACTCATTTCGTCTAAATTGCATCAAGATGTAAAACTCATATACAAAAATAACGGAATGACACCACAGACTACCAAACAGAAATATCTCGTTTAGAAGTTTCAAAGTAATAATAGAGGAGGTGTCAAAACAATCCAGAGTGGACCTTCAGGACCGTGTAAACATTGGATGACGATAAATGGCAAAATATTCTACAGAAAAATGGGGATTACTTAACAATTTGTAACCTAGCTAAGAATATATAATCAACAGACGATAGCATAGTCATTTGAAATATGCACCGTTAGCATCCTGTGAAGTTGAAAAGCTTTTTGCGGTTCAAAAGCTGCTTGAGTGATCGACTCCGACTTTTGACATTCGATAATTTAAGAACGCCTGTAGTAGTGTAGTGGAATTCGACTTATGATGACTCTAAAGCTATGGATCAACTATAGAGGCAAGTTTCTTCTTATAACTTTACCAATATTTCTTTATAGTATTACATTATCTTATGTTACAGCTAGGTCGTAACTGTGTGTTGCATTTCTCCTCTTCAGGCTGTACGCTTGTCATGTTTTGTTTACATCAGAACTCAACACAGACACTGGCCCACGACTGTATAACGTCTATATATACGCAATCTCATGAAAGAACACACAAAAATTTCACTAGGGCTTGGAAGTTGGTGACCCAAAAGTCAGAGAAAAATGACCAATAAATTGCCCTTAAATTTTGGGGAAAATGACAATTTTAAAAATGACCGTAAATTCTTTTTGCAATTTTAACATTTAAAACTAGAAAGTGTATTTCATTTTTATTAGTTAGTTAATTAGAAATATTCTGTTTCGTATCCCATACATATTTATACACTGGGAATTATTTATATATTTAGACATATATCTTATTCAGTTTCAATAAAGAAACATTGCAATTCGCAGGTTCTCGGGTTTGAAGAATCGTCGATTGTCTTAAACACTTCTATACATGAAAAGCTCCTCTCTACTTCAACTGGCGTCATGGACGCAAACTTGAAATGACCAAGTTCCTCCGCTGAAAACCTTCTTTAAAACAAATAAAGTCTAAATGTTCACCTTGCAAAGCTTTCTCAATTTTATACAACGACTGATACCTAATGTTCTTGTCTAATACATATTTCATTTTCTCACGAACTTCTTGACCAATTTTTCCCCTTTTGGCATTTGTACAGCTTCGCTTGTGAGAAATAAAATGTCGACTTAAAGGCGCATGCAGATGTAACAAATCTTCCTCTTACGATACTAGGAGGAATGTGCTGACATATTCTAGCGTTATCTGAGAAACACTACGGCTGTACTTTCAACATATCAACAAGGTTTTCTGACCTCTTGTAAAATATTCATTCTTTCACTGGATAGGTGCTGAATAGAAGGATGCGAGCGAATGAACAGAGATTGTATTTCTTTTTTACTAAAAATACTTATCTATGTATACAGATATATATATTTTCCTTTTCCTTATTTATCCGTTTTTTATTGTTTTCGTTTATTTTAATACCTGTTTCCTTTAGTTTCACACATATACACTATACATACGCTCTAACGACCATGGCTACGAGGGCCCAATGTAGATAGTATAATCGTGGTACTCATAAGGTTACTCTGGCTTTATCTTTGTTAATACAAACATCTCACGCACTGATTGCTCTCCGAAGAGTGAGAGGGGTACCAGCGCGCTTCTCGGACGTATGCTAAGTATAGTCGCGCTGCTCAAATATTTACCCTGACTTTACCTTTGTTAATAGAAACCTCTCAGATAACGCACTGATTACTCCACGTGGACATAACTTCTATCTGCCATTTGTGATTCCTGCGCAGTCCATTGGCTGAAGTGATGCATTCATTGGTGCTTAGCACACGACCGAGAGGCGTGCCAGTACCCGTCTCACTCTTGCATGAATAATCAGTGCGTTATCTGAGAGGTTTCTATTAACAAAGGTAAAGCCAGTGTAACCGTTCCTGCAACAGGACAATACATCTATTTATGACATCATCGCGAGCTGTTACAGCAGCAGTTCCCCCCTGACTCCAGGAAAAACAAATCTCGCACACGTTTTCACGTTGGAGCAAGTGTTGTTTTTCTTAACACGGGGAAGCACCATCATTATCTACATCGATAACGATAACTGTGTAAACAGATATCCAATGACTCATTAACATACCATAAAATACTACATACAGCAGAATTCAGGAAACAACCTCAACAATCACTATTTGTGTGAAAAGCGTAAAAAAAGGATATTTGAAAAAAATACAGAAAGATAAACATAAGAAAGGCAACAAAAAGTACATTTCCTAAAAATGACCAATAGACATTAAAACCGCCAAATATGCAAAAAGAAAAAAAAAGGGAATGCAATGAAAAAGTAGTCAATACGGTTCATTTTTAAAATAAATGAATTTATATTGTATTCTCCACTGTCTCAGAAAAAATATGATGACATTTCATCAAGTTCGGAGCGCTACTTATTACCTTACGTTCTACCTCCCAATTATCGGTAACTCATTGCACCAGTGCAGGAACGTGACCGTCACATTCTTCTTCTAAATAGACATGTGTCGAAATAAGTAATATGTGCATACAAAGTGAAACGGCTCTACGGGAACTTGAGAGGCTCTGGCTCAGAAGGTACCGTGTTTGATACCCGTTGATAGGTTTTTCTTGCTTTTCACTGCAGTGTAGGTGTATGACGGGATGGTTTCTGATCTACCGCGATTTCCTTTTCATTCCGTTTCCTTATGTTTTAGATGAGCTTTTAACTTCCGAGGTTTATGGTGGTGCCGGACAGATGGCGTAGATGCTTCTCTTCAGTGGACACTAGAAAAAGCTTGAAGTTTATCATCGCCCTCTCTGGACAGCTTAATGGTACGGGTCTGTTAGGAAGTTCCATTTATATATGGTTTCAATTCAACTTTTACTCCTGGAATGTGTGCGAGGTGTCCTCCTTTGTTGTAGAACGCCAAACATAACTCCAGAATGCACATATTAATTGACTGTGGTAAGGGCCATTGAGCGTTTATAAAACATCTTGAGAACCTCTAGGCGTTTTTGTTGATCCACCGTTATTTTAAATATTTTTTGAAGACTTCATCTTAGATATCCCTAATTACTTTGGCCTTTTGAGGTAAATTGAATTTATTTTCTAGGGAAAATATCTTCTTTAGGTATATTTTAATAAACGTTTATAAGTGGTATAACCTTTTCCGACTTCCAAGCATCTTTGCTATAAGCCATGCGTGCAGCCGTTTTATAAATAAACACATGGTAAGGGAAAATATGTTTAACCAGGCTTTCCTTGCTTTAGCCTTAACCACTTTAAAGTGCGCCTTACTTAAAACCGAGGGAGGGGGTGGGGAAGCACTTTGTGCCGGGTACAGACTCACGTGAAATATTGTGTTCATTAAACCTCTCGTCATTGAGGAGGAGAAGGAAGAAGGAACGGCGTTCTCAAGATTACGTCATCCATTTGCAAGAGCTGGCAATAAATGTCATCAGAATCCTGCCGCACAACATTACCCTCTAAAGGCAACGACTCAATTCCTCCACGACAGATCCTTAATATTCATTTTACCGGTAAAAATCGTTAATACCGTCTATTGCTTTGCACATAGAGGCCTCTTCTTTAAAGAGACAAGGTTAATTTACCGCCACAGCTTAGAAGAGAAATCTCAGAGCAGTCTTCGGGTTTACTTATCCAAGTTTCATTAAGGATACAAAGATAACATAAGCACTTCTGGAAAACGATTACATACCGGATAATGATATACTCGTTTGCTTAAAATATGTTACACTTAAGGCAAGGAATAATTTAAAAATCTGATGTTCTGTGTTTACATTAATTCCTTTACTCACACTTCTATAAACTATTCCTAGAAAGAGTTATTCTAATACCTATTTATTATTAATGCAGATAAACCTCAATTACTGATTTCGTTATAGGTATAAGATGAGTAGAATAAAAGAATTAATTAACAGAAGTTTCTTCCGGGCTTCGAGGCCGTGATATGCTGGAGTTTGGATGCCCAGACGTGCGGTGGACATCATCAGAGGTGTGGTCTAAGCTTAAACATCTGGACATCTAAACTCCAGCAGACCACAGCTTCTAAGCCAAGAAGAAACTTCTGTTAATTATGACTCCGGCCGTGAAAGCTTCCGAAAACTCAGAATAAAATAAGATAAAGCAATTGTCAAATCTTTTCTAAGTCTGTCGCTGTGAGTGTACTGTGATTTTCCTTTAGTAAGAACATGGCAAATAAATAAAAGTATAGAAATTTCCACTAGAGAAAAGTATGAGAGTATTTAAACATCCAAAACATCAAAAAACATCTCGAAAATTGTTAAAACCACAAACAATTTTGTTTGACAAAAGGTTTGTGCTTGAACAAGATAAACGTTTTTAGAGTAATAAGACTTTATGACTTACAGTGTACAAATGACACAAAAGTGGTGCCGAATTAATAGGACTTGGCACACCATTTACAGAAAATTCAATATACCAGATGAGTCAGCTGCACCTATTTATTTATCTATGCAACCGACATTTCATAGTTCAATTTGAAAACATTGATTCTGTTAGCACCTCTGCACTTCTATTCTGTACTATACTCACTTACGCCATGAATGAGGACCAAGAAGTTTACGAAAAGCTTAAATAATCGACTGCCTTTCATGCATATAATATTCTAAGGCCATAAACGAATGATTTGACTAAGAGTAACGTAGAACACGTGAGAGCTAGTCAAGTGGGTTAGTTAGCTGCTCCAGCATGGTGATACAAGGAATAGGCTCGAAACGACGTCACATTGCTCTGTTTCTCTTTTTCCTTTCTCCTAGTACTTATTTTCTGTATTTTAATTACTAATAATTTTATTTATTCTCCTGTGGGCCAAATATACAAGAATTACAATCCAATAAATAGGGATCATTCTCAGCTTTGTGATTCTTTATAATCTGTGCTATATCTGGTGTTGTAAACCATATTACGCAGTTAGGCTTCATTTTTAGAAGCATGTCAAGGACATTAAATCTAATAGTTTTCGTATCATACTTAAACATTATTTATCTGTTCTTCTACTCACAAAGGAGTTGTTAACATGTGAAGTTCTCGGTTAAACAGAAACATAATTTGTCAAAGATCTCGTTGATTCATTAACGCAGAACATGTTCAAAATGAACATTTATGGAGCACTGTCTGCTGGAAAGGTTCCAAATACTGAATACCTAGATAATGAAACGTTAATTCACGCGAAGTATTGACGCAGGCGCAAATAGCTAAAGCCAATTTGCATTTTGAAGTGTTTGGAACTTGGTTGAATGGGTCAAACACAATACCGACCATAATAAAATATATACTACGAACTATAAATTTATATCTATTGTCAGTTTTAAATGTGGCTATTATAGTATTTTATAAACACGTATAATGATATAAAATGTCATTTGTATAATAATATCAAATTATAGCCCACAAGAGGTAAAATAAAGGGTAATGAAATTCCTGTACTAAACACAAAGAATCTGAACGCAGCTTGTTGTGGCAGAGCAGTGATATTAACTCGTATAATACCATTCAGCCAACGTTGCTTTGCGAACAGTTCCATTATCGATGCTTCTCTATACCTTGTGGATAGAACCGCTGATTCGAAGTGTGACGAATATCCTTGCACGGAGAGCCCAACCTTTGAGTGGTGACAGAATCTTCGCTTATGCCGATGATGTCACCCCGATACTTACTCATTCGGGGGACTTAGATGCAGTTACTCCATTGTTAAGCGATTACCAAAGGGCGTCCGGAGCATAATTCAACTTTGACAAATTCCAGCTACTAACATTGAACGACTGGCTAATGGAAGACACCCGCAGTAGGGCGCTAAAAGTATTAGAGCTGACCTTCACCTCAAAGCTGGAAGACCTAATTGAGATGAACTGGACATGAATCGTTAATACCTGTATTTACCTCATGCAGTGCCAGTTAACACGAAACTTAAACCTTGTTCAAAGAATTTGGCATGTGAACACGTTTGTTTTATCCAAAATATGGTACGCAGTGCAGGTAATACCAATGCACCAAAAATACTCTCAGCGTTTGGAACGGGCAATCGGTTATACTTGGAGGAATCAGTTCTACAAGGTAGCTCGAACTCAGTTACGCCGGAACATAACTGCATGAGAGTGTGATCTAACAGATGTGTATGTGAAGTGCAGAGCGCTGTTATTGCGTTCTGCGTTGGGCGCACTCAACGGACAGGTAAGTCGTCAGGTCATGGAGTTTTGTCATCGCCTGACGTCCTCAGATACGACATCTTCTGCATTTCGACAGGTAGTAAAGGGCTATCAGCATCTATTGCCCCTGATTACAATGGAGTCAGGATGTCTTAAGACCAAACACTTGTACATCGAATAGATAAAGGAGTACTTGTCTGTGCCAGCAATTGTTGCAAAATATCCAAATACTACATGGGATCTCATATGGAAAATTTTTCGAAATACCTACGTTACACTTGATTGGAAGGTGTCAGTATACTTCTTTGTGAATGAACTAATCCCCACGGAATTAAAGAAAGTAAATATAATTTAGCAACAGTCCCATGGTTTAAACGTTGTGGAAAAGTGGACACGCAGATACACAGAATTACCACCTGCAAAAACGTATCTGAGGTCTGGAAATGGACTAAAAGTAAAATTGGGATGCAGGAATGAAGCAGGGTGGAATATACGACAGTGTCAGTAATTCTCTCCTGGAATATTAGGAAGGCAACACTGCACGGACTCAAATGTGGTTGACAATGGCTTTCTACCATTGTTGACTGATGTCGATTATCCTAATTTATTTGCATTCAGAAAGTTGCTCAGAGCAGAGCGATACAAAATGCGTAGATTTTATGATGTGTGGACCGAGTTAAATGATCAGCTGGAGGTCACTTGTTAACTTTCGCGTGGGTGTGCACGCAGTTTATTTCTAAAATGTTACAACAAAATGAAACTAAACATGAATATATAAAGTAAAACCAGACCTCCCACTCTACCTTTCCACCTTGTGATCCTCATTGTTTATTTAAAAAATGAAAAGAAGTAAAAAACTTCTTATCAGAATTAAAAGAAAAACAATGTTACCAAATGATTGTCTTTGTTTTTGTTTTGTTATCATTTATTTTGTAATAAAAAGTTCCTTAAAGATAAAATAACAGATAAAAAACCACGGAAAAGAACTATTTCAATAATTGAATGGCATATGGCACTACATATGTTTTCTCCCTATTTATTTTAAAAATAAGCAAATATAAAGTAAGTAAATGGAGACGGTACATATCAACATTGCAATGTGTTGGAAATTGCAAATTTATAAGGCTTTAATAATTGTCTTATCCATTTTCTATTTATAGTGACAAACAGACAAAATCCTTAACAGCCTTCTGCATTAAATGTCTACTTTACTGATTATAATTGGAAATCTGTTGAAGTAGGCGGTACTGAACATTTGCCATAACACAGCGTTGACAACTTACACAACTGCTAAAAGCAGTTGCATTATGTCTGAAGTGTATCATAAAACATAATAATGAAACTCATGTACAGTGGCACCAATACAGGTATAATACCAAAGATCACTTCCACGCTTTAAAGACTGACATTCACATAACATTTTCTTGAATAAACCAGATTCAGCAAGTCATGACACACCTTTACGAATAGTAAACTGGACACATCCAGTAGATACTATAAATAAACAGAGGTTCTAGTATGAATAAGTAACCGCAGAACTCAGACTACTCCCACTTTGGAATTTACACACTTTTTACAGCTTCATACAGTGCTTGGAGCTCATTTTGGTAGTTTTAACGCAAATAATACAACTGCAACCGCCATTATAATTACTGTATGTGCAAAGAACTGTCGTAATTTTCGACAGAAACGAAAACAATCTACCTAATACTTAGCATTCTTTGACGTGGCTGTACGACGAAAACACGTGTTGGATAAAGATTAAAATCAAATTGGTACCACTATATAAATCTGCCATTTTGTATTCCAATGTTATCGACTGATGCATGTGATAGGTTGTTCCTTCAGCGGCGTGTTAAAAGGTGTGTGTGTGTGTGTGTGTGTGTGTGTGTGTGTGTGTGTGTGTGTGTGTGTGTGTGTGTGTGTGTGTGTGTGTGTGTGTGTGTGTGTGTGTGTGTGTGTGTGTGTGTGTCTGTGTGTGTGTGTGTGAATGTACGCTAATGAATAAAAGTTTGTAAAACCGTCGAAAATTGCTACTTAAGCTCTCTGTGTATTTTTATGATGATTTTGGAATCGACATACATAGTGACTGCTGTCAGTCCCATAGAACACTTGTATACTGAGCTATCTACTCCGCCATAAACTCTTCTGCAAATGATCCATTAGAAGTCATTAAAGAATGGCGTAAGTCACATACGTCGGTTAGCACGTTGCATAAATTAAAAAATAAATCGGGGCAGGTGACTCCCGTGGTATATTTTGTTCATTTGTCATAACTTAACATCAGATATTTGAATCAATACCATTAGAGCTTTACAGCTTCCATCAGTTAAATTTGTTAAAGTCTGGTTTTGGGTTGGGAGATTTTCTTTGATATCTTTTTGGCGCATTCTTGTAAATTTTTGAAGTTAAATACCAAGTTTGGAGTTCGGTCGACTCTTCGGTTTTGAGTTATGCGAACACACACACACACACACACACACACACACACACACACACACACACACACACACACACACACACACACACACACACACACACACACAAAGACACAAATAGCTACGGAAGTTTTTTCTATAAAAGGCTTTTTTGTGTGTTCAGGAAGCCTCAAAACAAATATCAGGTGAAACCTCGGTACCGAATATCGCGTTAGTTTTTAAGCAATGTGTCTTATTGAACTAAAATTACACTGATATTCAAAATTTAACTTATTTTCTGGGTTTTTAATTTTAATATGTCATTATCCCTCATTTGAGTGTGCAGAATTCGAATACGAACTTAGTTTTTCTGAATCCATACCAATTTTCCACAATATATGAAATAGTAAAATATGCATTATTATACTAGCCCCTATCGAATTTATGTTATATTATTAAGTATGAGTAAATTAATCCATAATGCGAACACAATACTCTTCAGAATTAACTAATGCTTCACATCATCACTTAAACTGGAGCATTTAACCTGCTTTTTACATATTGCCTTGAAATGAAATGAACGTTTTGTAAGGAATTTATTGAAAGAATTTGATAAATCTCTTTTCAGCGACCAGCAATAATCAGCTATCTTATTCATATTTCACTTTCCCTGGTAGTGTCCATCCATTTACTTTATGTCCTTGTGAAATCTTTCACCCTGTTCCTCACTGACACAGCCGAGATTTTCTGGAAAAAAGTCCAAATAAGAGTGCAGGAAATGTATTTTCACACTCATATTGCAGCCCAGCTTTCGAAAGTTCGAAGGCATATTTTCTACAATATTTTTGTAAGTTGGATCCTTGTAATTTACCAGAAAGTTTTTGATGAAACTTTTGAAGCTATTCCATACCTGTTTTTCAGTATCTGTCATTGTTTCTGCAAATAATGTATCAGAAATCAACTTCCTAATTTGTGGACCAACAAATACTCCCTCTTTAATTTTAATATCATATATTCCAGGGAACCTCTTGCAGATATATTTGTAGCAGTTGCCATCCTTAATCAAAGCCCTCAAATATTGCTTCATCAAGTCTAATTTTATGTGCAAAGGTGGTAAAAGAACATTTTTTGGGGTCCACAAGATACTCATGAATTACATTTTGCATTCCTGGTACGAGACTGTCTCTCTGCTTCCAATATTTTCTTGTCGAGTGCTCGAAAAAAAAATTGCCGCAGATATGGAAAAATATATCACGGTTATTTTTACACTTTCTGGAAGACATATTGCTTCAAACTCTAAAAATATGTATGACATACAACTGCCTGTCACAAAAACAGGTGCTCACTATTTGAAAAGCAGATATACACTGAGCTAAACTTGCAGGGTTTGAACCCAAAATAAGGCATGTATTGTTGTCTGTTACACTTTTACTTTGTCATATTGTTGTGAAGCACTTAAATTTCAACAGTAAAATCAGTATTTTTCCTCGTTTACTGGTTTCCTTTCTGTTCCATACAATATATTTATGCACAGAACTGCATAATTTTTTTTAGGTATTACTGCTAATTGTGCAAAAATGGTACGTGGTAGAAAAA
Organism: Mantis religiosa; assembly: GCA_030765055.1. Lineage (NCBI taxonomy): Eukaryota > Metazoa > Arthropoda > Insecta > Mantodea > Mantidae > Mantis > Mantis religiosa. The sequence continues at coordinate 369,916,975 of CM060950.1, forward strand.
TACTGATTACAGTTTTGGAATCAGCACATAAAATTTAGTAAAGTAGACCCATTTTGGAAGAAACCCCAGAATTATGCATAAAGGTGTTATTATATATTAATAACCAATTATATATTAATAGTCAATAAAATTAAAAACGTAACAAATTATGTCTTTCATTCATAGTCTCATGGCCCTACATTATATCTTTTGATATTTAAAGTCAACACAGAAGAAAATAAGGTTGAACTGCTAGTTCATGTTCAAGAGGTCTCGAGTTCGAATCTCGGCCAGGCTGAGTTATCTAGATAAGGTTTTTCTGGGGTTTTCCCTTATCCTAAAAGACGAATGTTGGCTAACTCTAAACTCTGTGCAGCCTGGGCTCATTTGAGCATCATTTCATCCATTCCACTCATCGTCCGATATGACTTAACGTTGGGAGGACGTAAAGTAAAAAAAAATCCAAGTCTTTGACTTCAGAAACAGTTGACTTGTAACTGTATTATTACTCGTTTAACTGTAGATTTAAACATATTTTATGAGTTTCTTTGCGCAAAACAAGTAAAATTCATATTTTCAGGTTCTGTGCGGACAGGAATAATTGTGGTTAACCCGTGAAACGATCGTGGTTAAATTGTGTGGTTAAATTGATTTAAGGTTTTGTTATATATTTTTGAATTTGTATGGAAAAAGTCTTTTTTCACAGACATCTATGAATTTAGAACTGCATTACTAGCTACAACTATTTGTAATTCCAACATGCAGAAATAAATGCATACCCATAGGCCTCCTGTGCCAACGCAGAGAAGCAGAACACACTGCCCAGAGTCCGTCAGTTCTGTAAACCTCTACTAATTTTTAACAGAAATTCTGAGTGACAGCGTGCAGTAGCTAATGTGTCAAAAAAGAGTTAATGATTTTAATACCTTGATAATCATATGACATAGACGTCTCTGGTTAATTACTATGCACAAAGCATCCATTTACTTTATTGCTAGCAATCTATATTAGGAAGCTCGTTGTGAACATACAATGGAGCGGCACACCCATCAAACCTGGAGTAAACCTGCGATCTTTCGAAACCTTCCGGAGCTTCCCAGATATGAACCTTGTGCACTTTTTTTTAAAGGCCCATAGGCTGCCCATACAGTAATAAAAATACAACAGTCAAGCTTTTGGCCAAAGAGAAACATTGCCATATTTTTTATTTAGAACGTTTCAGCGTAAAACTTGAGAAACAGTTATCTAATTCAGAAGTTCGTAATTTATATTTTTGTTTAAATGTGTCAATCCCATTAAAAATAAACTTCAGTATCTTCATTATCTTTTACGTAAGTGCATATGCTTTTAACGCAGAACCATTTGTTGAATATTTAATTTATTATATTTAGGTCATTCAATAATTAGTGGCAATATTTGAATTAACAATAAATAAAACATTTTTGGAGCAGTACAATTATTGCCGTACTTAGAAGTAATATCCTCCAACAGGAAAAACTCGCCTCCACACATCAGGGAGGCGACGGATGCCATCCACCACGTCTTGTTGTCCTAATATTTGAACAGCTTGCTCTACTGCTGCTATAATTGCCTGTCTGGTTCTAAAGGAAACTCCTGTAAGTGGTAATTTAATTTTATTTTGCCAGTTCAATACAAATACAACAACGATGTTCTTGCAGCAGTGCTCTAGCAGCATTCACATGCTGACTGCGGTCTGCCAGCTCCACGCTTTTTATGACCGTCTTCCCTTCCTCTATGAAATGTATTCGCCCACTTAGCCAAGGTACGATATGGTAAAGTTTGTCTACCATAAGCTTGCAATAATTGTGTATGGTATTTTCGAGCATTGATACCTCTTACAACCTGAATTTTAATGAAACATCTGTGTCCGTATTTACTAAACATATTTAGAGCACTAAAGATAACAACCTAGAATTAAACTTAATAAAACGCTGGCAGCGCCAAATGCTGGCAGCGTTACCACTAACTTTTGAATGACCCATTTAATGGATTTGAAAATAAACTTTCCGGTATGTAGATAACACATGTTATTTCATCATAAAAGTATTTATTTTTCTGAAGGGTGATTTCGAAGGAGTTTATACATGGTAAAAGTAAATAAAGACTTCCAGTTCTTAGCATGAAAACGATCTTTTGAACATGAAAAGTTTAGTAAAGGTAAAAGTGCAAATAAACGACTATGTATATTAAGGACGGATCGATACAAGCTTTTCTCGATACTCGATACCCATAGACGATTTTTTTCACGATACCCGATACTTCGATAACAGATATTTCGATACCCGATATTAATACGATTTTTTCACGATACCCGATACTTCGATAACAGATATTTCGATACCCGATATTATTTCTACTTCTAGTTTCAATAAAAAATAGAATCTTGGGAGAACTGTGTAATGAGAATGAAATAATGAGACAAAAAATAAGTATACTGTTGCTTTTGAAGTTTATTAGACTTTAATAGTATAATGCGTTTTTCAAACAGTCCAATTTTATAAGTTTTTGTTAAAGATACTAGTATTCTGCACTTTTGGATTCAAGTGTACCTTTTGTTCTGTTAGATTAGCCTTGCTGCGCTAAACAGTCTTTCAGAGAAAGCTGTTGCAGGTGGAATACAAAAAATTTACCGGAACATTTTTCTAGTTCTGTAAATTTTGAATCTGTTTTCCAGTAATCCAGTGCAATAGAAAGAAGCGACAAATCGTTTAGATAAGCAGAGATTTCTTCTCCGGAACCGTTAACTGACAGTGACTTTGATGTAAGATTATTTTCTTACAGAATGGTGTTGTGCAGGTACAACAATCATGGCGATATCTTGGGGTTTGCAGCAGGTGTCACCTAAAACGGAATAACGAAACATTTGAGAAATAACGAATTTTTATTAGTATGTCAATATTACAGGACCATCCCTACCTAGGAATCTGAATATAAAAGGATAAAATAATTAAAATACATTTACCTGATCTTTTTGGATGCAGGACATTCCTGTTGCTTAGCAGGATCCACCAATCGGTCTTCAGCCTCCTTAGAGTCCGGAGCTACGAAAAACTCGTTCTTTTAAGCGGAGATCCAACAGCATTGCAATGGAACATATTTAATTTTCTTCAATGGATTTATACCTCATCCAGCAAGGACTGTTGAACAATAGCAATCCCTGATCTACTGTCTGGCGGCTTTTCCAATTCAGAAATAACACTTCACAATGGGTGTCACTTTGGACACCGACACGGAAGAACAACTTGCAGTGACTGTTGTTTGATCGGAAATATTTAAAGTGCCAATGAGCATATTAACAAGATCCCATTGCGACACTGTAAGATTCACTGGCAAGGAGTGATCAGGGGATGTATAAACTATGGCCCTAAATGCTGCTGAAGTCTTCTTAGCATATGTAAAGGGTTGAATTCCATCATGTAGGTTCATCATGAATCAGGCGGTGTTGTGGTAAGAAAAGATGCTTCTGTGCCACTTTGAGAAATTAGTGGACTTTGAGGGGTGTTAGAAACTCCCAATTAGTTTCCTACATGACGAAATGAGACTTTCAATATTCTTTTAAGAGAAAAGTACATGCTCCAAAATAAGTTGGAATGTATGAACTAAACACGATAGGTGGGTAAAGTTTCCTGACTTAGCACTTAAAACATTGCGACGTTATCATGAACCAAGGTTGTTAATTTATCAATTAAACTCAAAGTTCCCAAAGTTTTCTTTTATAAAATGGCTCTGTAAAAACAGAGTCGAACATTAAGTAATTTAGCACATACTACTGTCATTCATTTGCCCTAAGATAATGAAGCAATACGCGTGAAAACGCCATGATGTGAACTCCCGATTGAGTAAATACCCTCCCACAGGAAGCCATATGAACCGTCAGCTCGACCATAGTTCGGTATATTCATATTTGCTTCTGGAAATATTTGGGCTACAAGAGATGAACGAGTCTTTTTATGTACCATTTGAAACCTAGTGGCATGGCTCCGTGGTTGTGAGTGAAGCTTAATTTTGGAGGTACCAGGTTCGGTTCCCGTTGATTGCCCACTATAACCATGCATTTTCACAGTTTCCCCGAGTTGGTAGCCGAATGCTTGAATTGCTCCTCTTGTAACACGGTTTTACACCCATCGTTGCCTGTGCTTACTATTTCCTTCAGCATCTCTTTCAGAGTTGCAGGAGAAGGCAACGGTGCTCGACATGTTGCACCTGACCGGTGGAGATGCGCTTTGAGAAGGTTTCTCCTTGGCGTTGGTAGGAGTGTTAATGGATCCGTCCTCCTGCTCCCGTTAAGATGACTCCAGGAATTCGGGTATTGAGGGTAGGCTTTAGCGACTTTGGATGCATTAAATCTGGAAACGTTAGGGACCCTGTCTACGCTTGCGCGCGACAACTCCTTGAGCTGTTAGCCCGTCGGGTCTCACCTTTATCCCTCCTTCCAATGAGCCATACTCGAAAAACAAATAGCTGCATTGACCTGCTTACTGTGCTCTTCTTCCCGGCTGCGGGAGACAGTTCTCTTATACCTACCTTCTGAAACGAACGAGTAAATTGCACGTCCTTTGCAGCCGATGTGGGTCTAACATGTTACCGCGTAGCCATTTCATCGCTACGTCGACAGTAAGGGTTCTAAAATCCCGTGTTAACCTCATGTGTTAATTTAACATTGTAGATATGCTAATAGAAACTACTTACAGTAGTACACACTATAATAGCAGAAAATAGTGTCCTACTTTGGAATGCACGGAGCTACAGTGCTAAGGTCTCTTTTTCATAGAACAGAAATTACTTGTGTCAACATTTCCGAGGGGTTAGCTTAGGTGGTAGCGTCTGTGGCTCGCATTCGGGAGATCATGATTTCGAAACCCGTCGACTGACTACACTGACTTGATTTTACTGTAATTTTTCCTTGACGAATGCTCTAGGGTCTCTTCACCACCCTGATAAGCCTCTGTGTATCTGGTTACAATCTCTGCAACTGTTAGGGATTTCTGTGCGTCTCCGAGCTTCGCAGGCTTCACCCTGTGCCGGAGTGTGGTGTCCCTTGGCTTCACCCCTTTCCCTTGGGCAATGGTAGCGCGCAACAATTTTCTGCGAGGTCATAGTGGGTGAGGTGTGTCCCCTCTCCTTGGCTTACAAAGATAACGCCTTCTGCTGACTCAGGAATGCTAGTGTCTAAGATTTTCCACACTTTATTATTCCTAGCAACGAAAGTTTGGTTTTTATATTTTATATTTGTTTCGATCCATAATATTCATAATAAACTATTTTAAACTGCGTGATTAAATAATTATTTTCTAAAGTATACATTATATCAAGCTCTAGAACCTTTACATAGTTATGAATACTTTTTGCCTTTTTTCAGTGTAAAAACAACGAACTACATATAATTTCCGTGTACCGGCATTCGGGTCCAGGCGTAGCTGACCGGTTAGACCCCTTGGTTCTCCCCGGGTGCCCGGGTTCGACCCCAGACAATCAGAAATTGAGATTTGTGGTGGAAACACGACGCTGGGGTATCGGGTCTTCCTGGTTCCGCAATTCCTAATTCAGCGTTCCACCAATTACTCCAACATCATCTTTCCTATCATTCATTTCGCCCTCGTGCTATCATGCACATCTCTCACCGCCACACCAGACATCGGTCTGATCACCCATCCCTGTTCTCTATCGGATCCAAAGCTTCGGTTCCTCAGGACCGACCTTAAAAGGAACAGAGGAACGAGAATCCCCTAACACGACACTGACAGTAGTGCTACTAAGGATAAAGTAAATAAGAAGAAGAAGAGTAGAAGTATCGGCATTCTTGTTAGTATTTGCATAATTTTGTTACATAAGCAAGGTTGTTTTTTTCTGTGTGAAAAAAGTGGTATACGATTCAGTTTGCACTACAACTCACTCTAAGAGTTCGCGGAGTAGTAACTCACATCTATTAGAATAACTACTTATTGTCATGTGTCCTTTTTATGGCCAAACGTATTTCATTAAACGACACACCAGGTATCTCCGTAAGTTTAGAACAAATCTCCCTTCGCCTAAAGTGTCCATACAAAAGTTTTGCCCATTCGCGACACATTGATATCTCTCTTGGATAAGAATCCTCTACTTATCCAACCAGTTACCCATTCCTAGTCTTGTTCAATTGCATTTTCTCTACCACCTACCGACTTGATAGAACAAGAAACATTGTACTGCATATCGAGATTTTACCAGAGATAATGTTTTAATGTATCCTGAATTAAAATATTTTTACCAAATCTGTGTGTACGAATATATGTGGGCATGCTTACCTCTGAATAACAGAATTGAAAAACGAATTAGATAAATACCAGATTAGTATTCTTGGAAGATAAGATAAGAACATTTTAAATTAAATACCCTATCAAAAACTACTATTTATATGGAAAATTTTTCAAAATCTTTGATTTTCTCAAAAATTGCTCTAGTGACTATTTAAAATAGCCCATATTTAACATATTTATACAACATATTTTTAATTTTATGTGAATAGCTTGTGGGATTTTCAGAAGGATGTTTAATTTTGTAAACCAGATATATCCAAAAGAGTGCTGTAGACAAATAATGTCGATTTATGTAAAATACATCATTTATTTCAAACTACTTTTTGATGACAACATATATCTCCAAGATATTCTTTGTCATTGGTTTGGAAACGTCAGTAATATTTTTTCTTCAATGTTTGAAGCTCTGTTAGTTTCAGTTGCTTCAGGCGGTAACAGAGGAGTATGACATTTCTAGACCTGCACATAGCGACTCTGATTTTAAACAACTGACTATCGAATCGATTACCTCTATTCCCGTTTAATGTTAAAGGTAACGAGCAGTGAACTGCTTTCCTGAAAGGCTCAACTACATTTATATGAAGTAGATGGTAAATTTGGAATACTTTGTAGAAGCTATATAAAAAGTATAGTGCACTGCATTCACATGTCTTCCTCTACTCTAGTTCAAACTATTGCTACAGACGCTGATTCCTCTATATTCTTCATGTAATTCAAGATAAACATTCCAATAAATGACATTCTTGGTAATTTTCTTTGAGATGCAAGAGAGTGCGAGAATATAGCAGACTTTAAGCGATAACCAAATTGTTAAAAAGCTAGTGGGTATATGATGGGTTTTGAAATTACGTTCTCTTTACATAAAGAAGACATAAAAGAAATGAATAACTACTTCCCATTTAATAAAACTGTAAGTACTGTAGAATTCAGAGAACAAGGAACATTTACGAAAGACGCATTGTATTTGTCATAAATTCTTTGTTTTAAAGATTCAACATGTTTGTATAATACCTATTTTCCATCCGTTTTGGTTTACCAGTTATGCAAAAGTCACCTACAATGGAGAGGACTTCTGAGGTAGTACAAGATACACATTTAATTTGAACAATTCATAAACATATCTTAAGCAATGGAATAATATTTTTATATAAAATCCTAGACCCATTTATGAGAAAATAAATATTTCAGAAAAACGTTCCATGTAAAAGATAACCTGAGGTGTGGGGGATTTTCTTGAAAATTTTCGCGTCGCGTCTTTGGAGGGTACTTAACTTAAATTTGGAGTTTGGTGTTTAATCAACTTTTCGTTTTTGAGCTATCTTCACACACGCAGACACACTCACACATACAAACACACATCCACGAGCTATAACACGTACATGGGCTTCTTTTTTTCTTTCTAAAAGGTAGTTTTTTATTTGAAAGGTTTAGAAATATCAATTTACGATATAATCTCGATATTGAGCTTTTGGTTGGAATGCAATACTTTCACTACTGACTATGCGTATTGAGAATGTGATGAGAATATAAGGCAGAGAAAGACATTTAAAGGTGATATAAATGTTTTGAATTATTGTTATACGTTATTGTTCAATATAAACTTCATGTTTAACTAATTTTATTTATATTTTATATGTAATTGCAGATTAGATGTCATATCTAAGATTTGTAATTAATTCATAGTAATAAGTATATTTTAATAATTAATTTCTAATTATTAGTTCAACGACACACGCAGCAGCAGAAGAGTGCGTGCATGTAAACCGCTTATTGAAAGAAGTAAAGGTTTCCTGTGTGGCTTGTTAGCTAATACCGGTAAAACCAGATAGTCTCTGAGATGTGTGCAAAGAAGGCAGACGTGTGGGTGAGGTGATATCCTCGTGTTTCCAGAGAAAACAATGTATTCATAAAATAATTTATTTGTAAAGTGAATTGAAGCTTAAAGACTGATTACACGCTGTGGCGGATTAAAGAAATATTCTTGTGTGTGCAGAATCAGTGAGTATTTTAATTTAAACAGCTTGTGCACTTAGTAAAGTTTAAGTTCCGTTTACCTCGGAGATTGCGACCCCTAGGCTTATTTTGTAATCGCTTTAATTATTTTAGACTATCCCTTAATGTGACCAATGGAGTATTACAGTATTAGACACAGAATTATTTTGGAGCGAATATACTGCTTCGCACTACACAATGAGAGACTTCATACGATATGATCTTTTTCAGGTGCTGAAGCTTTGGAAGCAAATGATAATATTTTCGCAGGTCATCATGCAGATAAATTAGAGACATGGTTGGGACTCCTTAATCTTTTTTTCATTTAGTCTTACAATTTGTTGGCCAAGAACTAAGTGGCCGCAACATTAAGTGGGCAGATTCTTCTTCTCCTTAGAGAGAGTAATCAAGCCAGACGCGTTGTAAAAACTCCAAGCAGGATACCACCTGCTGCCAAATGCACTGGCAGCAAAAGGAAAGAGAGGGTAATTGTTTTATGACGGCTCTCGGCCCATTCCAAACTTCTCCAAATTGCAATCTCGAGGTATTAACTCTCCTTTCCCTCCTTACTTACTTTCCTCACTAGTGGTATTCACAAAGTTGGTGCTTAGCTTGTAAATGTTCGTTTGCAGTCTCCAATTTACTTTATTCCTCGCACTTACTGGTTTCCAAATATCTCTTTCAATTCAGGTCTCGTGTTTACCGAGAACTTTCAAAGACTTGCACCGCGCTGTAATTTATTATAAAACTTCTAAAGAGTATAAAAGTGCCCAAATCTTTCACAATCTTCTACGATTTCTGAAACGAAAAATGTTTGGCTGACAAAAACTAAATATTTAAGGAATGTAATGGTAATATTTACAGATGATAGAAGATTCCATGCTAACCCAATTAATCTAGCTTTGAGTATTAAAGTTATGACTTTACAACAAACGGGTACACCTCGCACAATTCGACTTACATAGACCAATTGTGGCTAATATGCCTCCCCCCTCCGCGAAATAAAAGGAAAATGTTGTAAAAGAACCAAAGAAGTCTTCAGGCAGCTGTCAGTCATTTCACAGAGATGTGCATAATAGCAGATCAAAGACCCGATCCAATATTGGAGCTGACTAGAGAAGGCGATGAACGACCCATCGATCAAGCAGCCCTCTCTGTTCATAGGACTAGTCTTTGCTTTGGGCAAGCATCCGTACCATCTGGACGGCAACCACATATTCCATGAAGTGTAATTAGAAGATGAGAAGGAAAGGAAACGGGAGGGAAATGATAGAAAGGAAATTGTGGTAAATGAGAAACCAGCAACTATCCGCCTGCCGACCACGAAAATTCACAAAAAAAGAAGTCCAATAAGAGTCAGCGGTCGAAGCAAATCGAACCCTTGATTTCCCAAATGCGCGCCACACCTGTTAACGCAGAGTCATTTCGGTCGGTAATTATTGTTGCTATATTTCCCACTATTCGCTATTTCGGAACATAGTTGTTGTTTTTCATTTAATAGCACAACCCAGCATAAAATTTACCTCCGTGAAAGTAATACGTGTTTTAGCCCATCTTTACAGGTATATTCTGAAAATGATGCTTAAAATATCACACCACATCACAATTTTTAGATATTTTAGGTATATATAATCAAAGACGATCTCGCTTACTAGCCGAGTGTGACATAGGTTGCGCACCCATGTTCAACACGATTGCTTACGCAGCTACCTACAAAATTTGAAGATAAAAAACATGTTGTATAATTTGACCAGGTCTCTACTTAAGAAAAATTCTGACGTTCAACCATAAAATTCTGAAAGTGAAAGACATTTCCTACAGCAAAGGGACCTGAATCATTTGACACGCGACTTTAGTTTGTCAAAAGAACAATCTGAATTTGCAGGTTCCAGGCTGCAAAAATGGAAATAAATTACTTGCACCTTGTACAAAAATTTCAGTTTTGAAATGGACATAAGAAATTTGGAAAATAGTTTTCAATGGAAAAAGTATATATCTTTCTGTATGTACATCAATGGTTTAAGGAGTGAGCTAAGAACTGAGCATAATCCATGTTCCAGTTTTCCGTTCTGCAGGTCTTAAAAAAAGTTGATAAAGTATGACCAATTTTGTACGTGTTTTAAAATATGAGGTTCATTTTTGGAAAATATATGGTAACCTTAAAGTAATTGGTTTGCGGCTTGGATTACAAGGGGGCTTCACAAAATTATTGTATTTTGTGTTTGTGGGACAGCCGTGCTACGCAAAGTCATTACATGGTACAACAGTGGGACAAGCGGCCGGAACACGTCCAGGGGAGAGTAATGTAGAACAAACAACAGTGGTTCAGCATGATAAGATTCTTTTCCCTCCCTTACATATAAAACTTGGCTGATGAAGAATTTTGTTATGGCACTCAAGAAGGATGGTAGTGGATTTGCATATTTCGAAGTCAAGATTCCGAGTTATGCTTATGCATAATTGAAAGAAGGAATTTTTAGTGGACCTCAAATCTGAAAACTCGTGAGCACAAAATTTTGGAAAAGACGTTACAAACGGTAGAATTAGCAGCCTTGCAATCATTTAATAGAATGTTGTTATTGTTCGCTTTTTTAAATACAAAGGAAAAAAACTATAAAAATTTGGTCTCAAATTTGCTGAAATGCTACAAAGACATGGTTGTGGAATATCTTCAAAAATACATTTCCTCCGTTCACATTTAGACATTTTTTCCAGAAAATCTGTGTGACGGTAGCAATGAAAATAGGGAAGAAGTACTAAGGTCGTAAGGACCTAGTAATGATGGGGGATTATTGTTGGTTTCTTGTTAGGGAAAGCAAACAGGAGTGCAGAATTCAATCACATGCTACCAAGCACTTTTAAGCAGAGTTTCAGGCATGTCCCTTAAATTCATAGTCCAAATATTGTTGCGTGGCTTTAAAACAACATTTTGAGTTAATCTAATTCACCATAATGTATAGTAATCTATGATATATCCTTGTATCAATGATAAAAGTAAAACAATATCTGAAACCTCATATTGGGTTGTTCGGATTGGGTTGTACTCGAGGGGGCAGTGTGTTTCCGATACCCGAGGGAGATTGAGTACCTGCAACCAGGCTTCCGTCCCCCGGAGGGAGCAGAGGGTTGCCTATAAAGTCCCGGGTACTAGTCTGCATAGCTAGTAGAAGGTGTGCTAGATCACCAGGTGGCCCCACCGAGATTATTCGGTAGTGTTCCCTGTGGGGTTGACGCGCGTAAGTATCGTATCCACTTCCACCCGTCTTGTTGTCGATGGGGGCGGGCTTTTTAGACTCAAGGTATTGCCCCATGGAAAGAGCTCCGGAGTTGTCCATCGCTCCCGGTTTGACACAGGTCGGAGTCTTTGGACTTACGGGTAAACCTTGCAATGAAATGGAATGTATGTACAGAATATAAGAGTGATTCCAGAAAGCTGCCAGAGTAAATTGCTTTGGGTTTTGTTTGAGTAGTTTCATATTTGACTGTTAAATTTCGTTTGCACAGATATGACTGAACGATTCTTTTCGGTTATCTGAGAGATAATATTTTAGTTTGGAAAGCAGACCCTCACAGCAAAACTTACCGGAAGCTTTTCCATTATTAAAGAAAAGCCTAAGACACAGTGATTATTTTTCGTGTTCTTCCAAAATTGAATTGACTACCTGATATAACTTGTTGCAGACAAGAGTGATATCGGAACTGTCTAATGGAATTATTCTTTTAAGACGAGTAAGGGAAAGGGGTGAAAATAACCAATTAAAGGATTTGGAGAATAAGAGCAGTAGATTTACGGAGCGATAATTTTGTGGATGATTCTGTACCTTTATAAGTTTAAATATGAGGACAATCACTGTATATTTCTACCGTTTGGGAAAAAGTGTTGTCCTAAAAATGGCATAAAAATTTTGAGGTGTTATCTTAGGGTAGGTTTTTAGTAGAACCTGAAATATTAGATCATATCCAAGGTTACAATCGTTGTGAAAGTAAATTCATACTTTATTAAAGATATTAAAGTCAGTCACTAATTTGGGCTGAAATTGTTAGCTAAATATTTGAAAGAAATACTGTGTTTTTCATCTGGAGCTTTAAGTCATTCTTGTTAACTTTTAATGGACGAATCTTGTCTATGTTTCTCGTTGAAAGTTAAGTGTTTTCCACAACAAGCCCTCATGAGTGTTATTTCGTTTAAGAGTTTTAACTACTGGTGATAACAGCAGAGTGTTCAGACTTAAGGTCGCCTAATTTTTGGGGGTGGCTCGGTTCTAATTAGTTTTCTGTGGCAAATAACTCTTACTTTCACAGAGTTTCCTACATTCCACTTTGTGATGCAATGGGCTGAGCAATATATAGCGAAGAGGTAAATATTAGTCTTGTATTGCAAGGCAGAGGAATTTGGGAGCTGGCTATGCTTCGAGCGTACTAAAACTTTTGGATTAAATTACATACATCATCATCAATGTCTTGCGGCAATTTAATAAATATAGGTAATAAAGCACAAATGTATGCATTTACTATTGAAATAATGTTTAATGAGAGTTGGTGCTGATGTCCAGTTTAAGTTATTTACTCTGAGGAAGTAAAATGTGATTATGGACAGAGTTTAGTTTATGTAAAACTTTTGCATTAGAGCACATATTAGCTGCATTTATCCATATAAGGCAGTTAAAAATTATTGATGTACTTCTTTCAACTGGTAGAAGTGCGTTGGTTCTGCTGGGTATAGCAGCTCTAAACTGAGTTGGAAGATAACATGATGAAGTATTCTTACGCTCGCGTTGGTGTCAGTTTAGCTCCAGCGAGGACGTTTACTGTTGAACTCCAATGAAAGTAAGGATCGTGATCTCATGATGTATGTCACATTCCCGAACTTTTCTCAATGTATTTGTCAATGACGAATAAAACGAACATATTTGAAAATGAAAATTGTTGTGTTTAATTTGTAAGTGGCATACTTGAATTTTGGGTTTTTTACTGGATGGTAATTCGTTGTGTAAGAGGTTACATTTTACCAAGGTTGCAAAACCTGCTTTTCTTTCGATACTAGCGTGAACAGCAGTATATGTAGTTCAGTCAGACAGGAAGAAATGTAAGTGTGGTGTTAATTTTGTTAATGGTACTGACAAAATTTTAATGTAAGTTCTGAGGAAGTTTCTCGGCTCATTATATTTATTATTGCTCTTCTAGGCGTTTCAAGTGCAAATTGATAGTGATTTGGAAACAACCATTACTTCTTAGCTTGTAATGGGATAACAATGGTCGTAAGAGAGGCAAGAGAATCAATGCGGGTAAGCAGTTTGTGAAGCTTGACTCATTCTCAGGATTAGAACGAAAGACATCAGTATAGGGTTACAGGAAAAGGATTGATAATTGTTTCTTTCTGGTGTATAATGAACTACATTAATATCTTTTCTTGGTTCAGGTACCTATTCTCATTGAACACCTAGCTGTCGCCAGCTGATTCGCTCTTTGTAGAGATACAAACTTTGTAATTTGCCATATGTTCTCCTTTACAATATATGCAGATTGGTGATGCTTTACTTGGCCTTGTGTGTTCGGTCCATGCTTCTGGTTCCATTTAAGACAACATGGTAACTTGTGGTCGTAATTACTGTTATGGCCATATTCCTGATATCCACACACTGTATTATATTGCGTCTAGGCTTCAGTGCTCCAGTCTTCCCTATTGCATTATACAGCCGATTTAACTCATAGATATTTTTGCTGTCGGGGTTCAGTTTGAATTTCACTACTAATAGAGGTAAGAACATATTACTTATCAGTTTGTGCATTCATAACCAAATGTGCGAATTTCCACCATGACGGCAGTAGTATCACATGAAAGATGCAGGCCTCTGTTAGAAATTCCAAAGTTGTGCTCGTTTTTCGTTTAAGTGTAACACTGTACCTAGTTCTCATTTAAATAAGCCACGGCTTTACGGTAACTATCAGTAATGTCAAACGCACATTTATCTTTCCAGTTGTCAGCTGGACCAGTGCATTGACATTATGTAAAATTATACTCATGCATATATTAGCCACGAAAATTGGAGATTTTGAACATATCCCCAGTTACACAGGTAGTTCCATTGTACCTAGTGATCGGTGGATAGATTTTCCAAAGGAGCAAATGCATTTTTAGATGCAAACGGAAATGGATTTTCGTCAGAGTATCAGAAAGTTTCATTCGTTTTTTTCCACTTTCGTGATAGTTTAGTTTTACTTTCATGATACTTTCATGAATTACCACTTTCATGACACGTGATGCGGTAACCTAAAGCAGAAGCTCACGCTAGCATGCACATACAAACGTACAGTGATTTTTTTATCAGCGGAGCAAGTAAGTTAGCAACGTAAACTAATTTCAATATTCTTAAGCAGTATTTCACAATGTACCTCAAATTTGGTCAAATAAACCTACTAGGGAGAAACAGAATGTTCCGTATTATAAGGCATGATCCACCCTAAATATTGGATGCATGAAAAAGCAGACTAACTCCGTGATGCAACAGCAATTTTCAGGCCAAGTCCACTACCAACCGCTGGGTTCATCACCTCTGTCTACAACAAGCGTCATGAATGGGATGCAGTACTGGAGAGTGAGACATGGTATCTTAGCCGCTTCCACCCGGTATATGCGGTCTTCGTAGCCATTAGGTGCTACTTCTCTGTTAAGTAGCTCCTCATTGGTTCCTCAGACACCAAATGATGCTGAAAGTACCCCGACCAGGTTCCTCCCAATGGGATAAGATCCCTAAGACGGTACAGGAATAGGAACTCGGGTCTCTCGTTTGATAACACTACCCAGCCAACCAGTCATAGTGAGCTAGAGGGCTAAAAACTTTAAAGCATATTGTGTAAACAATAGTAAGAAAATAAGAGAAAAACACGAACTATGACATATCTTTGCAACTAAAATGATAATAATCTGTAGCAATAGATACATTTGCATAACAATAACCAATCTAATGGAAATCAATCGTTTTTCCTACACACGAGCTGTTTGTAGGCTGTGGTTTGGATAGGTTGCCGACACGTTGGCCGTAGTATTTCAATGGTGAAAAGCAACCGGACGAAAACCGGGAGATCCATGGTTCAGATCCCGGCTATGGTATTGAATTTTTAAGTCTGACTCTGCCAGTCGAAACCACAGTCTACACACGGCTAGTGAGGACAAACGATTTATTTCTCTCAATAAACCAAAAAATAGTACTTTAATTAAGAAGCCTGAGACTTAAGTACTTACAGCATAATAAGTCACACGAAGTCCTGCGCCATGGCATAGTGGGCCAAGGCATTATGCCTTGGTACCCTACCACGGTATGCAGCCAGGGTTCGATCCCAATCTTGGGGATGCGGATCACATAAAAGATCACATTAAGAATCACATTAAGTCCCGAGTTTTGGGCCACTGCCCACTCAGCATCGGGAGGAAAGCGGCCCTGGTGGAGAAAGCCAACTTTCCGGATGGGACTGTGGAGGTGTTGACCCCATATCGTCGCCGTATCTGTTGGATGATCGCCTACCTCTACCTTGCGTATGTGGGCGTGAGGCCGCCAGTCGGTTAGCAGGACCTGGTCCAATATGGAATGTAGGTAAAAAAAATCACTACAAACTGTGCTTATCTCATTGAGAACACCTAGGGGTTAACCGGAAAAGTACGAGACAGTTCAAGAATTTAATGTATGTTGGCTGTAGTAGCTCAATGGTTAAGAGCAACGGACGGAGACCGGCAGAGCAATGGCTCAAATCCCGCCTATGGCTTGGAGTTGTTAAGTCTCACTTTACCTATCCAATGATCAATCTAATGTTCAACACATTAAAATAATTAAAAAAATAATTTGTCAACAAGTTAAAAATCTGAAAATTAGATATACACTAGATTTACTAACTAACAATAAGGCGGGAATATTCTTTCTTAAATTACAACCAAAAGATTCACTGTGCACACTGTAATTATACATACAGATCAATGTTCGTACACCTTGTTATTGTAGTTCAACATCTGGTGAATTTTCTCGCAACAGCTTCAAATCATTGAAATCATTGGGCCTGTAGAAAGGACTGCAACTCAATTCCGATGCCTTGTCATTTATGGGTCACTCGCGTCATCTTTCTAGGGGAAATAAACACGTATGACTTCTTTGTCCAAGGCCTACTTGGAGCTACTAACCAACCAGAATAAATGCTACTCTTACTAAGTAAAATTTTAAGTCCGCAATGGAAACAAAATGCATGTAATATTGTTAATTACATTATCCTCAATTACCCAAACAAATATTTGCTCTCATACCCCTAACAGTCATATGTATCAAGCAGGAGACCTGTTTGATTCCCTCTACCGGCGAGGAATGCATGGGTACTAAAGTTAGGATATACTATAAGAAAAAGCAGCGGCTACAGGTTGCGAAGACCACATTCAAAAGCTAAGAGGGACTATAGGCGCTAACATCACCGCCATGCAGTGCTGCACCATTTTCATAACGCCTGTTGTGCAAAGAAGTAGAGGGCACAGCGGGCGGTCCATAAACCTTAACAGACAAGAATAAGCATTTGAAGGTATAGTCTGTATAAAGGTAAAAAGATGCATGTGAATGCAACATATCAGACGCTTTTGAACTTTGTTTTACTAGAACACAACCCTGTGGTACAGAGAAACCTGTTTAAAGGGAGGAATGTTCGTATTCTATTTTAGCCAGAGTTTATTGTGTATGGAAGTGCGACATGGGGGTTGACAAAGGACCATAAGGGACTTTGGGCAGAAGATTTCAGAGACTGTTTATCAGAACAAACCTACTAGGTAAAGAAAGCATAAGGAAGGATTTGGGAATAAAATCAACATGGACAAAATGTTTTCTAATACCCCCAAAAATTGATACAAATTTGATGAAAGGGTTAGTCCAGAGAGATTCCTAATGCTAGCTTACAATATTGTGACTTTGTGGGTTCGTGAAATGAAAAGTCCAATTTCACCGCTCAAAACTGTTCTTTATTTCCACCGACTTACAGTTAAACACTTGCCAACTACGCAGAATTGCGTACTGCACACAATTACAATTCACCAGTTCGTCCGTTACAATTTCATTTGTACTCGCGATTACATCAACTCCGGTACTCATACACAGTTACGTACAGTCTTCCGTTGCACAATCTTTTCGTTCATTAACACGTCACTGACTAACACTGCCTTCTTACACCAAGAACTGTCCTCACTCACACTGACTGACTAACTGACTGACTGTCTCTCTGAAACCCCTTTTATAGGAATGTCACTGTTTTCTCGACTCCTCCAGTTTCCAAAGGAAGGCTCCAGATGATGAAAGATCCCCTAATTTCCAGAACAGGTGGAACAGAAACAGACGGCACAATGATGCTTTTTCTCCCCCCATCGCCTGTCACCACTATAAGACAAACGAGGGGAGGGCGTGGCTAACACGGACCTCCCTTGCTTTTCGCTCTCAGCTGCTCCTATAGGGTGTTCCAACGCTCGCGTGACAATATCAACTAAGAGCCAGGCGAATTTAGAAAGCCGAGAATCAGATGGAGAGACCTATCAAGTAGTAGCAGCATTTGTAGTAGTAGCAGCAGCAGTAGTTGTAGTAGTAGTAATAGCAATAGAAGCAGTAGTAGTAATAGTAGTAGTAGCAGTAGATGTAGTAATAGTAGTAGAAGCAGTAGTAGTAATAGCAGTAGTAGCAGTAGCAGTTATAATAATAGTAATAGTAGTAGAAGCAGTAGTAGTAATAGCAGTATTAGCAGTAGTTGTAGTAATAGTAATAGTAGTAGAAGCAGTAGTTGTAGTAGTAATAGCAGTAGTAGAAGTAGATGTAGTAGTAGTAATAGCAGTAGAAGCAGTAGCAGTAACAGCAGTAGCAGCAGTAGTTGTAGTAATTGTAATAGTAGTAGAAGCAGTAGTAGTAGTTTTAGTAATAGCAGTAGTAGCAGTAGTAGTTGTAGTAATAATAATAGCAGTAGAAGCAGTAATAGCAGTAGTAATAGTATCAGTAGTAGTAATAGTAGTAGAAGCAGTAGTAGTAATAGCAGTAATAGCAGTAGTTGTAGAAATAGTAGTAGAAGCAGTAATAGCAGTAGTAATAGCATCAGTAGTAGTAGTAGTAATAGCAGTAGTGGCAGTAGTAGTTGTAGTAATAGTAATAGCAGTAGAAGCAGTAGCAGTAATAGCAATAGTTGTAGTAATAGAAATAGTAATAGTAGTAGAAGCAGCAGCAGTAATAGCAGTAGTAATAGCATCAGTAGTAGTAGTAGTAGTAGTAGTAGTAGTAGCAGCAGCAGTAGCAGTAGGTGTAGTAGTAGTAGTAGTAATAGTAGTAGTAATAGCAGTAGTAGAAGCAGCAGTAGTTGTAGTTCTTTTTACTGGTGGGGAAATGTCTTAGCACGCCTGTTTTCCTAGCAAGTGTGTGATCATCCACTAAAAGCCCACCAATATACCTCACAGCACTAGGAAAGACCTCTTGCTATTACCTCATAGTGCTGCTACCATTATTTCTTACTGTGCTGTCGTATTTTAGATTTTAGAATATTTGATATCATGTCTTGTATTAAAATCCAATTTTGTGTATTACCTAACATTACTGGAACGATATTTCCAATGTGTAGGTCTTGGTTGAGTTTTTGCAAACATTTTGGTCTAATTTCCGTCCACTTGCAGTATTTTCAAATTGTATGTTCCGGGTTATCTCTTTCCCCACAATACCAGTAGTTTTCGTTTTTGAACAGGTATATTTTAAAATTTCCGTGCCCAGAAAAAACTGGGTCAAATAAAAATCAATTTCACCATGTTCTCTATTAATCCATGGTATGATATTTGGGATAAGCTTTTTGGCCCATTGAGCGACCGTTACATCTACCTCCCATCCGTTTTGCCATTTCTCTAGGGTACTTTCTCTGATATGTTTCTTTTCTGCTATATTAATATTCCCTTTCTGGTGTGTACGTTCGCTGGCAACTAAGTGTATGTGTATAGTACCTGCTATTACCTGAAGTGCTTTGGTTGAAACAGTTCTATATGCACTGGCTATTCTTATCATGATCTTTAGTTGTGCTGTTTCTAGGAATCTTCTACATGTTGGTTTATCCACCAGGTGTACCAATATGCCATACAGTACAAAATTATGGAATTAACCGCACTTGCCAATACTTTTCTTTTCTCAGGTTTTTGTCCACCCACATTTGGCCTAAATCGTCCAAGAGTCACAGCTGCTTTCTCCACTTTTCCTGTCACGTGTCTTATGTGTGCAAACATGTTCATGTTGTGGCCAATGATAATGCCCAGATAATTCATCTGCTTTTTTATTTTATTGCTTGGACGCAAAGGTTTATATTTATTTCCTTGATTGTCCTTCTGTCCTCGAGAATTACCATCTCCGTTTTTTCAGAAGCTACTGTCATACCGTTTTGCATAATCCAAATATTGATTTTGTTCACGGACCATGTTTTTTTTCCTCCAATTCATGTTTGGCCTTACCGAATACAATTAATGCTAGGTCGTCCGCATATCCAATGCTTTTCACACCTAGTGGCATTTCTAGTTTAAGAACTCCATCATAGTAAATATTCCACAGGGTAGGGCCCAAGACAGATCCCTGCGGGATACCACAACTCACAATGTCTAGCCTTGTGCTTTCTCCAATCAATATTTGCCTGTCTTCCAGGAAGCTGCATACAAGCTTTATTAAGTACGGTGCGACTGCCCTCCTTTTTAGTTTCCTTATCATAGTTTCATGGTGCTGAATTAAAAGCATTCTTCAGGTCTAGAGTGACCATAGCAGCAAATGGTTTATGTGTATCTGTTGTTTCAGACTTCTTTATTATATTTATGGTCTACAATACATCTAATGTTGAAAACCCTTTTCTGAAGCCAAATTGCGTTTGCTCAAATCCCTCATCTTTTTCGATCTCATTGATCAGTCTGTTGTTAATAATATGCTCAAACAGTTAACCTATCGCATTAATCAGACAAGGGGGCCATATGAAGTACTACAATTCAATTTTTTTTTATTTTCCAGTAATACCAGTTTTGCTGTTTTCCACTCCCTTGGGAAAAATTCCCTCAGCTATAAGACGGTTTAGAACTTCTACAAATATCTCAGGTTTTTCTTCTGCTATGGCTTTTATCACTTCTGGACATTAGGCCCTGCTGCTTTTCCTGGTTTAATTCTTTGCGCAACCGTAACTATTTCCTTCCTCTGGCATTCAGGCATTTCCTCTCAGTTAACTTGTATGCCAGGCCATGTCATTAATCGATGTTCTGGGAACAATGTTCTGGAGTTCTTTAATTGTTCTTCATCTGGACTTTGTATTGGTGATCTAACTCCTATTTTACCAGTTACTATTTTATATCCCGTACCCCAGATATCGTCATCAATGCTAGTAGATAGCTGGTCCCAGGCGTTCTTTTTTGATAATTTAATAGCCATTTTCAGTGCATTTCTGCTTTCTCGAAATAGGACATGTGTTTCTCGTATCTCAGTTTCAACAGCATTTTTCTTGCGATTTATCCTTGTCACTTTCCTTCTCGCTTGAAGGCATCGCATTCTTAGTTCTGAAATTTCGTTGTTCCACCATTATGCAGGTTTATTATAGCGGACGCCGACCCCCTTTCTAAGCGCACAATTGCAAGCGCTTTCCATTGCTTTTACTAACTCTCTTGGTTGGTTTATAAAATCTTGGTTTTGTGCTAATAATAGCAGTAGTAGAAGAAGCAGTAGTTGTAGTACTCGTAGTAGTAACAGCAGTAGCAATAGCAGCAGTAGTATTAGTAATAGCAATAGTAGTTGTAGTAGTGCTAGTAGTAATCGCAGTAGTAGCAGTAGCAGTACCTGTAGAAGGGGTAGTAGTAATAGTAGCATTAGCAGCAGTAGCAATAGCAGCAGTAGTACTAGTAATAGCAGTAGTAGTTGTAGTAGTGCTAGTAGTAATTGCAGTAGTAGCAGTAGCAGTACCTGTAGAAGGGGTAGTAGTAATAGTAGTATCAGCAGGAGTAGCAATAGCAGCAGTAGTACTAGTAATAGCAGTAGTAGTTGTAGTAGTGCTAGTAGTAATTGCAGTAGTAGCAGTAGCAGTACCTGTAGAAGGGGTAGTAGTAATAGTAGTATTAGCAGCAGTAGCAATAGCAGCAGTAGTACTAGCAATAGCAGTAGTAGTTGTAGTAGTGCTAGTAGTAATTGAAGTAGTAGCAGTAGCAGTAGTTGTAGCAGTGGCAGTAGTAATAGTAGTAGTAGTAGTAGTAATAGCAGTAGTAGCAGTAGCAGTAGTTGTGGTAGTGGCGGTAATAGCAGCAGTAGTAGTATTTGTAGCAGAGGTAGTAGTAATAGCAGTAGTAGCAGTAGCAGTATTTGTAGCAGAGGTAGTAGTAATAGCAGTAGTAGCAGTAGCAGTAGTTGTAGCAGTGGTAGTGGTAATAGTAGTAGTAATAGCAGTAGTAGCAGTAGCAGTAGTTGTGGTAGTGGTGGTAATAGCAGTAGCGGCAGTAGCAGTATTTGTAGCAGAGGTAGTAGTAATAGCACTAGGGGCAGTAGCAGTATTTGTAGCAGAGGTAGTACTAATAGCAGTAGTAGCAGTAGCAGTAATTGTAGCAGTGGTAGTAGTAATAGTAGTAGTAATAGCAGTAGTAGCAGTAGCAGTAGTTGTGATAGTGGTGGTAATAGCAGTAGCGGCAGTAGCAGTAGCTGTAGAAGTGGTAGTAGTAATAGTACTAGTAGTAATAGCACTAGTAGCAGTAGCAGTAGTTGTGGTACTGGTGGTAATAGCAGTAGCGGCAGTAGCAGTATTTGTAGCAGAGGTAGTAGTAATAGCAGTAGCGGAAGTAGCAGTAGTTGTAGCAGTGGTAATAGTAATAGCAGTAGTAGCAGTAGCAGTATTTGTAGCAGAGGTAGTAGTAATAGTAGTAGTAATAGTAGTAGTAGCAGTAGCAGTAGTTGTGGTAGTGGTGGTAATAGCAGTAGCGGCAGTAGCAGTATTTGTAGCAGAGGTAGTAGTAATAGCAGTAGCGGCAGTAGCAGTAGTTGTAGCAGTGGTAATAGTAATAGCAGTAGTAGCAGTAGCAGTATTTGTAGCAGAGTTAGTAGTAATAGCAGTAGCGGCAGTAGCAGTATTTGTAGCAGAGGTAGTAGTAATAGCAGTAGCGGCAGTAGCAGTAGTTGTAGCAGTGGTAATAGTAATAGCAGTAGCGGCAGTAGCAGTAGTTGTAGCAGTGGTAATAGTAATAGCAGTAGCGGCAGTAGCAGTATTTGTAGCAGAGTTAGTAGTAATAGCAGTAGCGGCAGTAGCAGTATTTGTAGCAGAGGTAGTAGTAATAGCAGTAGCGGCAGTAGCAGTATTTGTAGCAGAGGTAGTAGTAATAGCAGTAGCGGCAGTAGCAGTATTTGTAGCAGAGGTAGTAGTAATAGCAGTAGCGGCAGTAGCAGTATTTGTAGCAGAGGTAGTAGTAATAGCAGTAGCGGCAGTAGCAGTATTTGTAGCAGAGGTAATAGTAATAGCAGTAGCGGCAGCAGCAGTATTTGTAGCAGAGGTAGTAGTAATAGCAGTAGCGGCAGTAGCAGTATTTGTAGCAGAGGTAGTAGTAATAGCAGTAGCGGCAGTAGCAGTAGTTGTAGCAGTGGTAATAGTAATAGCAGTAGCGGCAGTAGCAGTATTTGTAGCAGAGTTAGTAGTAATAGCAGTAGCGGCAGTAGCAGTAGTTGTAGCAGTGGTAATAGTAATAGCAGTAGTAGCAGTAGCAGTATATGTAGCAGAGGTAGTAGTAATAGCAGTAGCGGCAGTAGCAGTATTTGTAGCAGAGGTAGTAGTAATAGCAGTAGTAGCAGTAGCAGTAGTTGTGTTACTGGTGGTAATAGCAGTAGCGGCAGTAGCAGTATTTGTAGCAGTGGTAATAGTAATAGCAGTAGTAGCAGTAGCAGTAGTTGTGGTACTGGTGGTAATAGCAGTAGCGGCAGTAGCAGTATTTGTAGCAGTGGTAATAGTAATAGCAGTAGTAGCAGTAGCAGTAGTTGTGGTACTGGTGGTAATAGCAGTAGCGGCAGTAGCAGTATTTGTAGCAGAGGTAGTAGTAATAGCAGTAGTAGCAGTAGTTGTGGTACTGGTGGTAATAGCAGTAGCGGCAGTAGCAGTATTTGTAGCAGTGGTAATAGTAATAGCAGTAGTAGCAGTAGCAGTATTTGTAGCAGTGGTAATAGAAGTAGCAGTAGCGGCAGTAGCAGTATTTGTAGCAGAGGTAGTAGTAATAGCAGTAGCGGCAGTAGCAGTATTTGTAGCAGTGGTAATAGTAATAGCAGTAGTAGCAGTAGCAGTAGTTGTGGTACTGGTGGTAATAGCAGTAGCGGCAGTAGCAGTATTTGTAGCAGAGGTAGTAGTAATAGCAGTAGCGGCAGTAGCAGTAGTTGTAGCAGTGGTAATAGTAATAGCAGTAGTAGCAGTAGCAGTATTTGTAGCAGAGGTAGTAGTAATAGCAGTAGTAGCAGTAGCAGTAGTTGTAGCAGTGGTAATAGCAATAGCAGTAGTAGCAGTAGCAGTATTTGTAGCAGTGGTAGTAGTAATAGCAGTAGTAGCAGTAGCAGTAGTTGTAGCAGTGGTAATAGCAATAGCAGTAGTAGCAGTAGCAGTATTTGTAGCAGAGGTAGTAGTAATAGCAGTAGTAGCAGTAGCAGTAGTTGTAGCAGTGGTAGTAGTAATAGTAGTAGTAATAGCAGTAGTAGCAGTAGCAGTAGTTGTGGTAATGGTAGTAATAGCACTAGTAGCAGCAGCAGTAGTTGTGGTAGCGGTGGTAATAGCAGTAGTGGCAGCAGCAGTAGTTTTGGTAATGGTAGTAATAGCAGTAGTGGCAGCAGCAGTAGTTGTGGTAATGGTAGTAATAGCAGTAGTAGCAGCAGCAGTAGTTGTGGTAGTGGTGGTAATAGCACTAGTAGCAGCAGCAGTAGTTGTGGTAGTGGCAGAAATAATAGCACTAGTAGCAGCAGCAGTAGTTGTGGTAATGGTAGTAATAGCACTAGTAGCAGTAGCAGTAGTTTTAGTAGTGGTAGTAGTAATAGCACTAGTAGCAGCAGCAGTAGTTGTGGTAGTGGTAGAAATAATAGCACTAGTAGCAGCAGCAGTAGTTGTGGTAGTGGTGGTAATAGCACTAGTAGCAGCAGCAGTAGTTGTGGTAGTGGCAGAAATAATAGCACTAGTAGCCGCAGCAGTAGTTGTGGTAATGGTAGTAATAGCACTAGTAGCAGCAGCAGTAGTTGTGGTAGTGGTAGTAATAGCAGTAGTAGCAGCAGCAGTAGTTGTGGTAGTGGTGGTAATAGCACTAGTAGCAGTAGCAGTAGTTGTGGTAGTGGTAGTAATAGCACTAGTGGCAGCAGCAGTAGTTGTGGTAGTGGTAGTAATAGCAGTAGTAGCAGCAGCAGTAGTTGTGGTAGTGGTGGTAATAGCACTAGTAGCTGCAGCAGTAGTTGTGGTAATGGTAGTAATAGCACTAGTAGCAGCAGCAGTAGTTGTGGTAGTGGTAGTAATAGCAGTAGTAGCAGCAGCAGTAGTTGTGGTAATGGTAGTAATAGCACTAGTAGCAGCAGCAGTAGTTGTGGTAGTGGTGGTAATAGCACTAGTAGCAGTAGCAGTAGTTGTGGTAGTGGTAGTAATAGCACTAGTAGCAGCAGCAGTAGTTGTGGTAGTGGTAGTAATAGCAGTAGTAGCAGCAGCAGTAGTTGTGGTAGTGGTGGTAATAGCACTAGTAGCTGCAGCAGTAGTTGTGGTAATGGTAGTAATAGCACTAGTGGCAGCAGCAGTAGTTGTGGTAATGGTAGTAATAGCAGTAGTGGCAGCAGCAGTAGTTGTGGTAATGGTAGTAATAGCACTAGTAGCAGCAGCAGTAGTTGTGGTAGTGGTGGTAATAGCAGTAGTGGCAGCAGCAGTAGTTGTGGTAATGGTAGTAATAGCACTAGTAGCAGCAGCAGTAGTTGTGGTAATGGTAGTAATAGCACTAGTAGCAGCAGCAGTAGTTGTGGTAGTGGTGGTAATAGCAGTAGTGGCAGCAGCAGTAGTTGTGGTAATGGTAGTAATAGCAGTAGTGGCAGCAGCAGTAGTTGTGGTAGTGGTGGTAATAGCAGTAGTAGCAGCAGCAGTAGTTGTGGTAGTGGTGGTAATAGCAGTAGTAGCAGCAGCAGTAGTTGTGGTAGTGGTGGTAATAGCAGTAGTAGCAGCAGCAGTAGTTGTGGTAGTGGTGGTAATAGCAGTAGTGGCAGCAGCAGTAGTTGTGGTAGTGGTGGTAATAGCAGTAGTAGCAGCAGCAGTAGTTGTGGTAGTGGTGGTAATAGCAGTAGTGGCAGCAGCAGTAGCTGTGGTAGTGGTAGTAATAGCACTAGTAGCAGCAGCAGTAGTTGTGGTAGTGGTGGTAATAGCAGTAGTAGCATAGCAGTAGTTGTAGTGGTAGTAGTAATAGTACTAGTAGCAGCAGTAGTTGTGGTAGTGGCGGTAATAGCAGTAGTGGCAGCAGCAGTAGTTGTGGTAATGGTAGTAATAGCAGTAGTGGCAGCAGCAGTAGTTGTGGTAGTGGTGGTAATAGCAGTAGTAGCAGTAGCAGTAGTTGTAGTGGTAGTAGTAATAGCACTAGTAGCAGCAGCAGTAGTTGTGGTAGTGGTGGTAATAGCAGTAGTGGCAGCAGCAGTAGTTGTGATAACGGTAGTAATAGCAGTAGTGGCAGCAGCAGTAGTTGTGGTAGTGGTGGTAATAGCAGTAGTAGCAGCAGCAGTAGTTGTGGTAGTGGTGGTAATAGCAGTAGTAGCAGCAGCAGTAGTTGTGGTAGTGGTGGTAATAGCAGTAGTAGCAGCAGCAGTAGTTGTGGTAGTGGTGGTAATAGCAGTAGTGGCAGCAGCAGTAGTTGTGGTAGTGGTAGTAATAGCACTAGTAGCAGCAGCAGTAGTTGTGGTAGTGGTGGTAATAGCAGTAGTAGCAGTAGCAGTAGTTGTAGTGGTAGTAGTAATAGTACTAGTAGTAATAGCACTAGTAGCAGTAGCAGTAGTTGTGGTACTGGTGGTAATAGCAGTAGCGGCAGTAGCAGTATTTGTAGCAGAGGTAGTTTTTTTGTTTTTGTTTTTAGGCAGGGGAAAAATCTTCAAAAGACGCCAGACTTGGCGAGTTGGATTCTTACCAACTAAAAAACCCCTGCTAGCCACAAGAGATTTCTTCCTGGGACCACCAATCGGTATTACTTCGGGAAGAAGGGCAATAAAGATGGTCAATCGTACTTGCGTACCAATGGAGGGTTTAGGTACACGCAGTGGCCTCGGCCGACTTATTCTCGGCGGTCGTCCCGCTCTTTCGCCTTGAGGATAGATGTAACCATTTTAGCAATAGCGTTCCAGTTTTCCCGGGAGTCCAGCATAATTGGGAGAATAGTTGGCAAAGTAACAGCCTGACCGATGGTAGCATGGCACCGGTTACGGTGATCGATCCATTGAGTGCATTCCAGAAGTTTATGTTGCGGAGTGTCCGTTTGTGCACAATAAGGGCAGAGGTCGGAGGCAACGAGCCCCAGACGGTGCAAGTAAGATCGGAAACGGCCATGGCCTGTCAGGAATTGGGTAAGATAGTACCCAACATCTCCGTGCACACGAGAGAGCCAGGGAGTGATCTCCGGAATCAGCAGCTTGGTCCATTGTGCCTTTTGTGTTTCCTGATTCCATTCCTCCTGCCATCTTCGGATGGTATGGGCGCGAACCAAAAGCCAGTTGCTCTGGCGTACCAGTGCCATGAGCATAGGTGCGCTCCTGCACCAAGAGATGGATGGGAATGATGCCGGCGACAACTTGCAAAGCCTTCGTTGAGGTAGTCCGATAGGCACTACAGACACGCAGTGCGACTTTCCGCTGTACACGTTCCAGCCAGGTGCGGAAGATGGCCTTATCCAGGCATGATTTCCAAGCCGGGGCACCATACAAAAGGATGGAGTGGACCACACTACCAAGGAGGGTCCTTGAGCTGGGTTTAGGACCACCGACATTGGGCATCAAACGTCCTAAGGTGGCAATGACCTTTTCGGCCTTGCGGGTCACGTACTGCAGATGGGCACCAGGATACATGTTGTGGCCAAATTGAAGGCCGAGATAACGTATGTGTCTCTGAGACCGGATGTCCATTCCACTAAGGTGAACTGTAATATCCCGTAGGGAGCGTCGCCCCTGCAGAATCACAAGTTCGGTCTTCTGTGTAGCCAACTGTAGCCCCTTTTGCAGCATCCACATTTCAAGGCAATGAACAGCCCATTCGATCCTCTCTTCCACTTCCGCTTGAGATCCTCCAGACACAAGGACAGCAAGATCATCGGCGTAGGCGATAGATGTGGATCCCGAAGGCAGAGGCACTCGGAGGACATCATCGTAGTAGATGTTCCACAAAGTGGGTCCCAGAATCGAACCCTGAGGTACCCCACAAGTCATCTCCAATGTTTCAGTGCCGCCAACTAAAAGCCTGCGATTGTGGAAATAACTGCACAGAATTCGAAGCAAATAAGGTGAAATGCGACGTCGCCTGAGGTCCGCAACGATGCCAGTCCACTTCGCCGAGTTAAAGGCATTTTTAACGTCCAGCGTTACCAAGACGACATAGCATGGAGAAAGCGTCTGGGCCTCCATCACGAAAGATTGTACAGCCTCAATAGCATCCATGGTCGACAAGCCTTGCCGAAAACCAAACTGACGAGGAGATAGGCCCTCCCCATCCTCAATTTCCGAGATTAAACGTCTATTGAGGATATGCTCCATGAGTTTGCCCAACACATTAAGCAGACAGATGGGACGGTAAGACGTACTCCCTCCAGGCGGACAGGGTTTTGCAAGAAGAATAAGCTTGCCAAGTTTCCAAGCACTAGGAAATTCACCAGAGGACAAAATTAAATTAAAAAAGTCCAGGAGAAGCTCTGGTTTCTCGACAGCAAGAAGTCGCACAACCTCCGGGGGAACGCCGTCGGGGCCACCGGCTTTGCCAGGCTTGAGGCGGTGTCCTGCAGCGCGGATCTCAGCAACTGTACAGATGGGAATAGTCGCAGTGTCTACGAGAATCTCCGGCCAGACAAGCCGAGCATGTTCATGAAACGAAGTTCTGGCGATGTGAAGCTGTTCCTCATCACTAAGAGCCATAGGTGAGCGGAAGCCAAGTTTCCCAGTAACAATTTGGTAGCCCAGACCCCACACATCAGAGTCAACCTCGGCACAAATGGATCTACAGGCCGCACGTTTAGCCGTCGAAATGGCAACTTTAAGGGCTTTACGACAGTCCCGGTAGGCGCGTAATGCATCTTGTTTGTCAGAAGCGGCGACATTACGTCTATTGATTCTGGTAAGATGGCGCTTAGCCTTATTGCACAGCCACCGCAAGTCAGCTATATCAGCATTCCACCAGTAGGCGCCTTTACGACCCCCGCGGGAGCGTTTCCGAGGTAAAACACAGGCACAGGCGTTGTAGATAGCCTGGTCGATTCCATATGCCTGATGAATAAAGCTGGATCGAATTTGGTCCTCCAAATGCTCCAATAAGTGATCCTTCTTCTCAGGTTGGTAGGACCAGCCTTGATGCCCACTGGCAGGCCGTAGAAATGGACCGGGCTCCAAAACCTCGAAATAGATGCTGCGATGATAACTCAAATTTTCTTCGTCGCTTACGCGCCAATTGTGGACGGTTCTCCCAAGATCCGGGCTGCAGATGGTCAGATCTATGTATGATGAACCACCATGGCGTTCAAACGTAGGTAGGGTGCCATCATTTAAAATAAGGAGGTCACGTTCACCAGCCCATTCGGCCAGAGCGCTGCCCTTCCTGTCTTCAATGGGGGAACCCCAACAATGCGCCTTAGCGTTAAAATCACCACCTATCAACAGACGCCCAGGGTGTTGCTGTATGCTAGTGGTCAGCAAAGAGAGAAAGTGGTCAAAGTCAGCAGTAGTAGACGCCGGAGAAAGATAACACGAATAAACAACCAGATTACCAGTGTCCATCCACACAAAACCATCCCCACCACCAGTGGCGCGCACTTTAACAGAGTCACTAGAGAGGTAAATGGTGGCATCAAGTCGGCAATCCGTAAGCCAGCGCGAGCTGTAAGTCGTCATAACCTTATTAGGTTCCGCAACGATGGCAAAGCCTAAGCGCTCAGATGAACATTTATGCCGTAGGAGATCCATGGCCCGCCTGCTCCGATCAACATTAAGTTGTAGAAGTTTCATGTAACAGGATGCTGACGATCCGTTTTCTCCCTACGCTGATGAATGAGGTCCCGATACTTGGGACATCGCATCGACTCCGCTTTGTGTCCCTCAATGTTACAAATGTAGCAGGACGGCGTGTAGGTACAATCCTTTCGATGATGATCACTCCGGCCACAGTTATGACAGAGTTCCGCTGCAGGCGAGAGTTTGCACTCCCTGGCTATATGACCCAACCGGTGACAATTATAGCATCTGGGCAAACGGGTTGCTTCACGAACTCGCCATCTGTCCCAGCCATGCCCTATCCTGTGTTGCGCAAGCAGCCGCTGTGCCAAGATTTTGTCAAGGGTGACGAAAGCGTATTTAACGCCATTACTGTTAGGCTTCGGTGCCAAATTAACCTTGATATCAGCCGAAGGTGTTCCAAGAGTAGTGGCAATCACATCCTTCACTCCGGTTTCGTCCACAAGTTCATCGATATCAAGCAGCATCACAGTTTGGGTCACTGGCCGTAGATTGACCTTCGCCAACTCCGTCATCTTCAGGGTAAGTTGTTCCCGGAAGGCCTGCCGCTTGTTCATCTCGCGACCTTTGATTTTAAGATGCACAGAACCACCACCCGTTTTGGTAATGCGCTCCACTGTGATTCCATCCGTTTGAACCGCTGTTTTCATGTTCCGAAGCATGTCGGCATACGACGTTCCCGGTAGTGGCTCGAGAATGATAGTCTCTGTATTAGGAGTCCGCACATGGGGAACAAAATCCGTCGTGCCAGTTGCCGAAACAGAGCCGCTGCGGGTCTTCAAAAGAGACTGCAATTGGATAGGTATAGACACAGAACGTCTGCGACACACATATTCAAACACCTTCCTAATAGTGCAGACGTCAGCATTGCGGGTGACATTACAGACGGTAGGGACCCTCCCTTTTCTCAGAGCAGTATCCAGCACTCGTTCGAGAGAGCGCCGAAGAGCAGTCCGATCTAGCGGAGTATCACTCGCTGCATCCGTCACAACCAAATGTGTGAAAAGTTCTGTACTGGAAATGACGCTCTCGTCGTCGTTCAAGCAACCATGGCGGGCGACACTACACACAGATTGGCCTGGCGCTAACTGGCGTTCCTCCAGCATATGCGACAAACAAGGATTCTGAAGCAGAACATGCCGAAGTAGAGGGTCACTACGGTCTTCATCCAGAGGCATGATAAGAATGCGGTCCAAGGCTGGCTTAGCAGCGCTGTGTTGCCGCAAAGGGCAATGTTGATAGATTTCCTCAGGCGATTTAAGGGCAGTGAGTTCCAGAAACTCCGCATCTGAGAGATCCCTCCGAAAGCCCGGCTAAATCTGCGCCTTGAGTTGATCAGCAGCAAGTTGCTGAGGGCTAGAAGTTTGCGTGCCTACCTCGGCAACCGTTGGAGACGGAACGGAGGAACCCTTCCGGGAGACCGCCGCATGACTGGTTAATAACTCAGCAACAAAATCACTTGCGAGCGGCAAACGTTGGGAGTAGTCCCTCAAACGACCAACAGCCTTTTTATCTCCTTTTTTGTGTTGGGAATCTCCGCAACTGTCTGGGCAAGGGTATCCACCTCGGAAACAATTTTCCGAAAAAGTTCCTTTAACACACGATGTTCACTCTCCATGCGCCGCATAAAGGAAGTACAGTCCCCCTCTTCCGGCACTTCATGGCTAGGAGATGAAGCCCGCTTGCGCTTACCGTCCCGAATATCAGGCTCCATGGCAGTGGCATCCCGACTAGAAGGGGATAGGGGTTGATGCGACAATATGGAAGGTCGAGAGGAACTAGCCGCACTTGAACTGTCCTCGACATCCATGCAGACACCAACCGATGAACTAATCAATTTCCCAGTAGCAGTGTCTAACGTCCCGGCCTGGGGCTCCACCGGAGACCTAGAGCAGTCGCTGGATGACGGTCGAGTGGGGCCTGCTCGCCCACCTCCAAACCCGACCGGTTCTGGGGATCCGGCGCCCCTGTCCCGTAAGTTCGATTCATTAAGAAAACCTTCCATAGTAAAATATAAAAAAGCCGTAGACAGAGCCGGTCGGCACCACAAAGCAACCAGTGAAGAACGAAGAACGAAGAACAGATAGGAAAGCGGAAAAGAACAATAGGAACTATAGGACAGAGTCCACACCCCCAGAATAGACGAAGGAAGGTGTGGACTAGCTCGGGAACCCGGGTGTAGCAGAGGTAGTAGTAATAGCAGTAGCGGCAGTAGCAGTAGCTGTAGCAGTGGTAATAGTAATTGCAGTAGTAGCAGTAGCAGTATTTGTAGCAGAGGTAGTAGTAATAGCAGTAGTAACAGTAGCAGTAGTTGTAGCAGTGGTAGTACTAAAAGTAGTAGTAATAGCAGTAGTAGCAGTACCAGTAGTTGTGGTAGTGGTGGTAATAGCTGTAGTAGCAGTAGTTGTAGTAGTGGTAGTAGTAAAAGTAGTAGTAATAGCACTAGTTGCAGTAGCAGTAGTTGTGGTAGTGGTGGTAATAGCAGTAGCGGCAGTAGCAGTATTTGTAGCAGAGGTAGTAGTAATAGCAGTAGCGGCAGTAGCAGTAGCTGTAGCATTGGTAATAGTAATAGCAGTAGCTGCAGTAGCAGAGTTTGTAGCAGAGGTAGTAGTAATAGCAGTAGTAGCACTAGCAGTATTTGTAGCAGAGGTAGTAGAAATAGCAGTAGTAGCAGTAGCAGTAGTTGTAGTAGTGGTAGTAGTAATAGCACTAGTAGCAGCAGCAGTAGTTGTGGTAATGGTAGTAATAGCACTAGTAGCACTAGCAGTAGTTGTGGTAGTGGTAGTAATAGCACTAGTAGCAGTAGCAGTAGCTGTGGTAGTGGTAGTAATAGCACCAGTAGCAGTAGCTGTGGTAGTGGTAGTAATAGCACTAGTAGCAGTAGCAGTAGTTGTGGTAATGGTAGTAATATCACTAGTAGCAGTAGCAGTAGTTGTGGTAGTGGTAGTAATAGCACTAGTAGCAGTAGCAGTAGCTGTGGTAGTGGTAGTAATAGCACTAGTAGCAGTAGCAGTAGTTGTGGTAATGGTAGTAATAGCACTAGTAGCAGTAGCAGTAGTTGTGGTAATGGTAGTAATAGCACTAGTAGCAGTAGCAGAAGTTGTGGTAATGGTAGTAATAGCACTAGTAGCAGTAGCAGTAGTTGTAGCAGTGGTAGTAATAGCACTAGTAGCAGTAGCAGTAGTTATGGTAATGGTAGTAATAGCACTAGTAGCAGTAGCAGTAGTAGTGGTAGTGGTAGTAATAGCACTAGTAGCAGTAGCAGTAGTTGTTGTAATGGTAGTAATAGCACTAGTAGCAGTAGCAGTAGTTGTGGTAATGGTAGAAATAGCACTAGTAGCAGTAGCAGTAGTTGTAGCAGTGGTAGTAATAGCACTAGTAGCAGCAGCAGTAGTTGTGGTAATGGTAGTAATAGCACTAGTAGCTGTAGCAGTAGTTGTGGTAATAGTAGTAATATCACTAGTAGCAGTAGCAGTAGTTGTGGTAGTGGTAGTAATAGCAGTAGTAGCAGTAGCAGTAGTTGTGGTAGTGGTAGTAATCGCAGTAGTAGCAATAGCAGTAGTTGTGGTAGTGGTAGTAATAGCACTAGTAGCAGTAGCAGTAGCTGTGATAGTGGTAGTAATAGCACTAGTAGCAGTAGCGCTAGTTGTGGTAATGGTGGTAATAGCACTAGTAGCAGTAGCGCTAGTTGTGCTAATGGTAGTCATAGCACTAGTAGCAGTAGCAGTAGCTGTGGTAGTGGTGGTAATAGCACTAGTAGCAGCAGCAGTAGTTGTGGCAGTGGTAGTAATAGCACTAGTAGCAGTAGCAGTAGTTGTGGTAATGGTAGTCATAGCACTAGTAGCAGTAGCAGTAGTTGTGGTAGTGGTGGTAGTAGCACTAGTAGCAGTAGCAGTAGTTGTGGTAGTGGTGGTAATAGCACTAGTAGCAGTAGCAGTAGTTGTGGTAATGGTAGTAATAGCACTAGTAGCAGTAGCAGTAGTTGTGGTAGTGGTAGTAATAGCACTAGTAGCAGTAGCAGTAGTTGTGGTAGTGGTAGTAGTAGCACTAGTAGCAGTAGCAGTAGCTGTGCTAGTGGTGGTAATAGCACTAGTAGCAGTAGCAGTAGTTGTGGTAGTGGTTGTAGTAGCACTAGTAGCAGTAGCAGTAGTTGTGGTAGTGGTAGTAATAGCACTAGTAGCAGTAGCAGTAGTTGTGGTAGTGGTAGTAGTAGCACTAGTAGCAGTAGCAGTAGCTGTGCTAGTGGTAGTAATAGCACTAGTAGCAGTAGCAGTAGTTGTGGTAGTGGTGGTAGTAGCACTAGTAGCAGTAGCAGTAGTTGTGGTAGTGGTGGTAATAGCACTAGTAGCAGTAGCAGTAGTTGTGGTAGTGGTGGTAATAGCACTAGTAGCAGTAGCGCTAGTTGTGGTAATGGTAGTAATAGCACTAGTAGCAGTAGCGCTAGTTGTGGTAATGGTAGTAATAGCACTAGTAGCAGTAGCAGTAGCTGTGGTAGTGGTGGTAATAGCACTAGTAGCAGCAGCAGTAGTTGTGGCAGTGGTAGTAATAGCACTAGTAGCAGTAGCAGTAGTTATGGTAATTGTAGTCATAGCACTAATAGCAGTAGCAGTAGTTGTGGTAATGGTAGTAATAGCACTAGTAGCAGTAGCAGTAGTTGTGGTAATGGTAGTAATAGCACTAGTAGCAGTAGCAGTAGTTGTGGTAATGGCAGGAATAGCACTAGTAGCAGTAGCAGTAGTTGTGGTAGTGGTAGTAATAGCACTAGTAGCAGTAGCAGTAGCTGTAGCAGTGGTAGTAATAGCACTAGTAGCAGTAGCAGTAGCTGTAGCAGTGGTAGTAATAGCACTAGTAGCAGTAGCAGTAGTTGTGGTAATGGTAGTAATAGCACTAGTAGCAGTTGCAGTAGTTGTGGTAATGGTAGTAATAGCACTAGTAGCAGTAGCAGTAGTTGTGGTAATGGTAGTAATAGCACTAGTAGCAGTAGCAGTAGCTGTGGTAGAGGTAGTATTAGCACTAGTAGCAGGAGCAGTAGCTGTGGTAGTGGTAGTAATAGCACTAGTAGCAGTAGCAGTAGTTGTAGCTGTGGTAGTAATAGCACTAGTAGCAGTAGCAGTAGTTGTGGTAATGGTAGTAATAGCACTAGTAGCAGTAGCAGTAGCTGTGGTAGAGGTAGTATTAGCACTAGTAGCAGGAGCAGTAGCTGTGGTAGTGGTAGTAATAGCACTAGTAGCAGTAGCAGTAGTTGTGGTAATGGTAATAATAGCACTAGTAGCAGTAGCAGTAGTTGTGGTAATGGTAGTAATAGCACTAGTAGCAGTAGCAGTAGTTGTAGCAGTGGTAGTAATAGCACTAGTAGCAGTAGCAGTAGTTGTGGTAATGGTAGTAATAGCACTAGTAGCTGTAGCAGTAGTTGTGGTAATGGTAGTAATAGCACTAGTAGCAGTAGCAGTAGTTGTAGCAGTGGTAGTAATAGCACTAGAAGCAGTAGCAGTAGTTGTTGTAATGGTAGTAATAGCACTAGTAGCAGTAGCAGTAGTTGTGGTAATGGTAGTAATAGCACTAGTAGCAGTAGCAGTAGTTGTAGCAGTGGTAGTAATAGCACTAGTAGCAGTAGCAGTAGTTGTGGTAGTGGTAGTAATAGCACTAGTAGCAGTAGCAGTAGCAGTGGTAGTAATAGCACTAGTAGCAGTTGCAGTAGTTGTGGTAATGGTAGTAATAGCACTAGTAGCAGTAGCAGTAGTTGTGGTAATGGTAGTAATAGCACTAGTAGCAGTAGCAGTAGCTGTGGTAGAGGTAGTATTAGCACTAGTAGCAGGAGCAGTAGCTGTGGTAGTGGTAGTAATAGCACTAGTAGCAGGAGCAGTAGTTGTAGCTGTGGTAGTAATAGCACTAGTAGCAGTAGCAGTAATTGTGGTAATGGTAGTAATAGCACTAGTAGCAGTAGCAGTAGCTGTGGTAGAGGTAGTATTAGCACTAGTAGCAGGAGCAGTAGCTGTGGTAGTGGTAGTAATAGCACTAGTAGCAGTAGCAGTAGTTGTGGTAATGGTAGTAATAGCACTAGTAGCAGTAGCAGTAGTTGTGGTAATGGTAGTAATAGCACTAGTAGCAGTAGCAGTAGTTGTAGCAGTGGTAGTAATAGCACTATTAGCAGTAGCAGTAGTTGTGGTAATGGTAGTAATAGCACTAGTAGCTGTAGCAGTAGTTGTGGTAATGGTAGTAATAGCACTAGTAGCAGTAGCAGTAGTTGTAGCAGTGGTAGTAATAGCACTAGAAGCAGTAGCAGTAGTTGTTGTAATGGTAGTAATAGCACTAGTAGCAGTAGCAGTAGTTGTGGTAATGGTAGTAATAGCACTAGTAGCAGTAGCAGTAGTTGTAGCAGTGGTAGTAATAGCACTAGTAGCAGTAGCAGTAGTTGTGGTAGTGGTAGTAATAGCACTAGTAGCAGTAGCAGTAGCAGTGGTAGTAATAGCACTAGTAGCAGTAGCAGTAGCAGTAGCTGTGGTAATGGTAGTAATAGCACTAGTAGCAGTAGCAGTAGTTGTGGTAATGGTAGTAATAGCACTAGTAGCAGTAGTAGTAGTTGTGGTAATGGTAGTAATAGCACTAGTAGCAGTAGCAGTAGTTGTAGCAGTGGTAGTAATAGCACTAGTAGCAGTAGAAGTAGTTATGGTAATGGTAGTAATAGCACTAGTAGCAGTAGCAGTAGTAGTGGTAGTGGTAGTAATAGCACTAGTAGCAGTATCAGTAGTTGTGGTAATGGTAGTAATAGCACTAGTAGCAGTAGCAGTAGTTGTGGTAGTGGTAGTAATAGCACTGGTAGCAGTAGCAGTAGTTGTGGTAATGGTAGAAATAGCACTAGTAGCAGTAGCAGTAGTTGTAGCAGTGGTAGTAATAGCACTAGTAGCAGCAGCAGTAGTTGTGGTAATGGTAGTAATAGCACTAGTAGCTGTAGCAGTAGTTGTGGTAATAGTAGTAATATCACTAGTAGCAGTAGCAGTAGTTGTGGTAGTGGTAGTAATAGCAGTAGTAGCAGTAGCAGTAGTTGTGGTAGTGGTAGTAATAGCAGTAGTAGCAATAGCAGTAGTTGTGGTAGTGGTAGTAATAGCACTAGTAGCAGTAGCAGTAGCTTTGATAGTGGTAGTAATAGCACTAGTAGCAGTAGCGCTAGTTGTGGTAATGGTGGTAATAGCACTAGTAGCAGTAGCGCTAGTTGTGCTAATGGTAGTAATAGCACTAGTAGCAGTAGCAGTAGCTGTGGTAGTGGTGGTAATAGCACTAGTAGCAGCAGCAGTAGTTGTGGCAGTGGTAGTAATAGCACTAGTAGCAGTAGCAGTAGTTGTGGTAATGGTAGTCATAGCACTAGTAGCAGTAGCAGTAGTTGTGGTAGTGGTGGTAGTAGCACTAGTAGCAGTAGCAGTAGTTGTGGTAGTGGTGGTAATAGCACTAGTAGCAGTAGCAGTAGTTGTGGTAATGGTAGTAATAGCACTAGTAGCAGTAGCAGTAGTTGTGGTAGTGGTAGTAATAGCACTAGTAGCAGTAGCAGTAGTTGTGGTAGTGGTAGTAGTAGCACTAGTAGCAGTAGCAGTAGCTGTGCTAGTGGTAGTAATAGCACTAGTAGCAGTAGCAGTAGTTGTGGTAGTGGTTATAGTAGCACTAATAGCAGAGCAGTAGTTGTGGTAGTGGTAGTAATAGCACTAGTAGCAGTAGCAGTAGTTGTGGTAGTGGTAGTAGTAGCACTAGTAGCAGTAGCAGTAGCTGTGCTAGTGGTAGTAATAGCACTAGTAGCAGTAGCAGTAGTTGTGGTAGTGGTGGTAGTAGCACTAGTAGCAGTAGCAGTAGTTGTGGTAGTGGTGGTAATAGCACTAGTAGCAGTAGCAGTAGTTGTGGTAGTGGTGGTAATAGCACTAGTAGCAGTAGCGCTAGTTGTGGTAATGGTAGTAATAGCACTAGTAGCAGTAGCGCTAGTTGTGGTAATGGTAGTAATAGCACTAGTAGCAGTAGCAGTAGCTGTGATAGTGGTGGTAATAGCACTATTAGCAGCAGCAGTAGTTGTGGCAGTGGTAGTAATAGCACTAGTAGCAGTAGCAGTAGTTATGGTAATTGTAGTCATAGCACTAATAGCAGTAGCAGTAGTTGTGGTAATGGTAGTAATAGCACTAGTAGCAGTAGCAGTAGTTGTGGTAATGGTAGTAATAGCACTAGTAGCAGTAGCAGTAGTTGTGGTAATGGCAGGAATAGCACTAGTAGCAGTAGCAGTAGTTGTGGTAGTGGTAGTAATAGCACTAGTAGCAGTAGCAGTAGCTGTAGCAGTGGTAGTAATAGCACTAGTAGCAGTAGCAGTAGCTGTAGCAGTGGTAGTAATAGCACTAGTAGCAGTAGCAGTAGTTGTGGTAATGGTAGTAATAGCACTAGTAGCAGTAGCAGTAGTTGTGGTAGTGGTGGTAATAGCACTAGTAGCAGTAGCAGTAGTTGTGGTAGTGGTAGTAATAGCACTAGTAGCAGTAGCAGTAGTTGTGGTAATGGTAGTAATAGCACTAGTAGCAGTAGCAGTAGCTGTGGTAGAGGTAGTATTAGCACTAGTAGCAGGAGCAGTAGCTGTGGTAGTGGTAGTAATGGCACTAGTAGCAGTAGCAGTAGTTGTGGTAATGGTAGTAATAGCACTAGTAGCAGTAGCAGTAGTTGTAGCAGTGGTAGTAATAGCACTAGTAGCAGTAGCAGTAGTTGTGGTAATGGTAGTAATAGCACTAGTAGCTGTAGCAGTAGTTGTGGTAAGGGTAGTAATAGCACTAGTAGCAGTAGCAGTAGTTGTAGCAGTGGTAGTAATAGCACTAGAAGCGGTAGCAGTAGTTGTGGTAATGGTAGTAATAGCACTGGTAGCAGTAGCAGTAGTTGTGGTAATGGTAGTAATAGCACTATTAGCAGTAGCAGTAGTTGTGGTAATGGTAGTAATAGCACTAGTAGCAGTAGCAGTAGTTGTGGTAATGGTAGTAATAGCACTAGTAGCAGTAGCAGTAGTTGTGGTAATGGTAGTAATAGCACTAGTAGCTGTAGCAGTAGTTGTGGTAATGGTAGTAATAGCACTAGTAGCTGTAGCAGTAGTTGTGGTAGTGGTGGTAATAGCACTAGTAGCAGCAGCAGTAGTTGTGGTAGTGGTGGTAATAGCACCAGTAGCAGTAGCAGTAGTTGTGGTAATGGTAGTAATAGCACTAGTAGCAGTAGAGGTAGTTGTGGTAGTGGTAGTAATAGCACTAGTAGCAGCAGCAGTAGTTGTGGTAATGGTAGTAATAGCACTAGTAGCAGTAGCAGTAGTTGTGGTAATGGTAGTAATAGCACTAGTAGCTGTAGCAGTAGTTGTGGTAATGGTAGTAATAGCACTAGTAGCTGTAGCAGTAGTTGTGGTAGTGGTGGTAATAGCACTAGTAGCAGCAGCAGTAGTTGTGGTAGTGGTGGTAATAGCACCAGTAGCAGTAGCAGTAGTTGTGGTAATGGTAGTAATAGCACTAGTAGCAGTAGAGGTAGTTGTGGTAGTGGTAGTAATAGCACTAGTAGCAGCAGCAGTAGTTGTAGCAATGGTAGTAATAGCACTAGTAGCTGTAGCAGTAGTTGTGGTAATGGTAGTAATAGCACTAGTAGCAGTAGCAGTAGCTGTGGTAGTGGTAGTAATAGCACTAGTAGCAGCAGCAGTATTTGTGGTAGTGGTAGTAGTAATAGCACTAGTAGCAGCAGCAGTAGTTGTGGTAGTGGTAGCAGTAATAGCACTAGTAGCAGCAGCAGTAGTTGTAGTAGTGGTAGTAATAGCAATAGTGGCAGTAGCAGTAGTTGTGGTAGTGGTAGTAATAGCACTAGTAGCAGTAGCAGTAGCTGTGGTGGTGGTAGTAATAGCACTAGTAGCAGTAGCAGTAGTTGTGGTAATGGTAGTAATAGCACCAGTAGCAGTAGTTGTGGTAATGGTGGTAATAGCACTAGTAGCAGTAGCAGTAGTTGTGGTAATGGTAGTAATAGCACTAGTAGCTGTAGCAGTAGTTGTGGTAATGGTAGTAATAGCACTAGTAGCAGTAGCAGTAGCTGTGGTAGTGGTAGTAATAGCACTAGTAGCAGCAGCAGTATTTGTGGTAGTGGTAGTAGTAATAGCACTAGTAGCAGCAGCAGTAGTTGTGGTAGTGGTAGTAGTAATAGCACTAGAAGCAGCAGCAGTAGTTGTAGCAGTGGTGGTAATAGCAGTAGTGGCAGCTGCAGTAGTTGTGGTAATGGTAGTAGTAATAGCACTAGTAGCAGTAGCAGTAGTTGTGGTAGTGGTAGTAGTAATAGCACTAGTAGCAGCAGCAGTAGTTGTAGTAGTGGTGGTAATAGCAGTAGTGGCAACAGCAGTAGTTGTGGTAGTGGTAGTAATAGCAATAGTGGCAGTAGCAGTAGTTGTGGTAGTGGTAGTAATAGCACTAGTAGCAGTAGCAGTAGCTGTGGTAGTGGTAGTAATAGCACTATAAGCAGTAGCAAAAGTTGTAGCAGTGGTAGTAATAGCACTAGTAGCAGTAGCAGTAGTTGTGGAAATGGTAGTAATAGCACAAGTAGCAGTAGCAGTAGTTGTGGTAGTGGTAGTAATAGCACTAGTAGCAGTAGCAGTAGTTGTGGTAGTGGTAGTAATAGCACTAGTAGCAGTAGCAGTAGTTGTAGCAGTGGTAGTAATAGCACTAGTAGCAGTAGCAGTAGTTGTGGTAGTGGTAGTAATAGCACTAGTAGCAGTAGCAGTAGTTGTGGTAGTGGTAGTAATAGCACTAGTAGCAGTAGCAGTAGTTGTGGTAGTGGTAGTAATAGCACTAGTAGCAGTAGCAGTAGAAGTGGAAATGGTAGGAATAGCACTAGTAGCAGTAGCAGTAGTTGTGGTAATGGTAGTTATAGCACAAGTAGCAGTAGCAGTAGCTGTGGTAGTGGTAGTAATAGCACTAGTAGCAGTAGCAGTAGTTGTAGCAGTGGTAGTAATAGCACTAGTGGCAGTAGCAGTAGTTGTAGCAGTGGTGGTGTAAGCAGTAGTGGCAGCAGCAGTAGTTGTGGTAATGGTAGTAATAGCACTAGTAGCAGTAGCAGTAGTTGTGGTAGTGGTAGTAATAGCACTAGTAGCAGTAGCAGTAGTTGTAGTAGTGGTGGTAATAGCACTAGTAGCAGTAGCAGTAGTTGTGGTAGTGGTAGTAATAGCACTAGTAGCAGTAGCAGTAGTTGTAGTAATGGTAGTAATAGCACTAGTAGCAGTAGCAGTAGTTGTAGTAGTGGTGGTAATAGCACTAGTAGCAGTAGCAGTAGTTGTGGTAGTGGTAGTAATAGCACTAGTAGCAGTAGCAGTAGTTGTAGTAATGGTAGTAATAGCACTAGTAGCAGTAGCAGTAGTTGTAGTAGTGGTGGTAATAGCACTAGTAGCAGTAGCAGTAGTTGTGGTAGTGGTAGTAATAGCACTAGTAGCAGTAGCAGTAGTTGTGGTAGTGGTGGTAATAGCACTAGTAGCAGTAGCAGTAGTTGTGGTAGTGGTGGTAATAGCACTAGTAGCAGTAGCAGTAGTTGTGGTAATGGTAGTAATAGCACTAGTAGCAGTAGCAGTAGTTGTAGTAGTGGTAGTAGTAATAGCACTAGTAGCAGCAGCAGTAGTTGTAGCAGTGGTGGTAATAGCACTAGTAGCAGTAGCAGTAGTTGTAGCAGTGGTAGTAATAGCACTAGTAGCAGTAGCAGTAGTTGTGGTAGTGGTAGTAATAGCACTAGTAGCAGTAGCAGTAGTTGTAGTAGTGGTGGTAATAGCAGTAGTGGCAGCAGCAGTAGTTGTGGTAGTGGTAGTAAAAGCACTAGTAGCAGCAGCAGTAGTGGTAGTAGTGGTGGTAATAGCAGTAGTGGCAGCAGCAGTAGTTGTAGTAGTGGTAGTAGTAATAGCACTAGTAGCAGCAGTAGTTGTGGTAATGGTAGTAATAGCACTAGTAGCAGTAGCAGTAGTTGTAGTAGTGGTAGTAGTAATAGAACTAGTAGCAGTAGCGGTAGTTGTAGCTGTGGTAGTAATTGCAGTAGTAGCAGTAGCAGTAGTTTTAGCAGCGTAGTAGTAATAGCAGTAATAGCAGTAACAGTATTTGTAGTAGTGGTAGTAGTAATAGCAGTAGTTGTAGCAGCGTAGTAGTAATAGCAGTAATAGCAGTAGCAGTATTTGTAGTAGTGGTAGTAGTAATAGCAGTAGTAGTAATAGCAGTAGTTGTAGCTGTATTTGTAGTAGTGGTAGTAGTAATAGCAGTAGTTGTAGCAACGGTAGTAGTAATAGCAGTAATAGCAGTAGCAGTATTTGTGGTAGTGGTAGTAGTAAT
This sequence comes from Mantis religiosa, assembly GCA_030765055.1. Lineage (NCBI taxonomy): Eukaryota > Metazoa > Arthropoda > Insecta > Mantodea > Mantidae > Mantis > Mantis religiosa. The sequence goes on from CM060950.1 coordinate 369,958,810, forward strand.
AGCAGTAGTTGTAGCAGCGTAGTAGAAATAGCAGTAATAGCAGTAGCAGTATTTGTAGTAGTGGTAGTACTAATAACAGTAGTAGCAGTAGCAGTAGTTGCGGTAATGGTAGTAATAGCAGTAGTAGCAGCAGCAGTATTTGTAGTAGTGGTAGTAGTAACAGCTGTAGTAGTAATAGCAGTTGTTGTAGCTGTATTTGTAGAAGTGGTAGTAGTAATAACAGTAGTAGCAGTAGTTGCGGTAGTGGTGGTAATAGCAGCAGTAGCAGTAGCAGTAGTTGTGGTAGTGGTAGTAGTAATAGTAGTAGTAATAGCAGTAGTAGCAGTTGCAGTAGTTGTGGTAGTGGTGGTAATAGCAGCAGTAGCAGTAATAGCAGTTGTTGTAGCTGTATTTGTAGTAGTGGTAGTAGTAATAGCAGCAGTAGCAGTAGCAGTAGTTGTGGTAGTGGTGGTAACAGCAGCAGTAGCAGTAGTTGTAGTAGTGGTAGTAGTAATAGTAGTAGTAATAGCAGTAGTAGTAGTACCAGTAGTTGTGGTAGTGGTGGTAATAATTGTAATAGCAGTAGTAACAGTAGCAGTAGTTGTAGCAGTGGTAGTAGTAATAGTAGTAGTAATAGCAGTAGTAGCAGTACCAGTAGTTGTAGCAGCGGTAGTAGTAATAGTAGTAGTAATAGCAGTAGTAGCAGTACCAGTAGTTGTAGCAGCGGTAGTAGTAATAGTAGTAGTAATAGCAGTAGTAGCAGTAGCAGTATTTGTGGTAGTGGTGGTAATAGCAGCAGTAGCAGTAGCAGTATTTGTAGCAGAGGTAGTAGTGATAGCAGTAGTAGCAGTAGTTGTAGCAGCGGTAGTAGTAATAGTAGTAGTAATAGCACTAGTAGCAGTAGCAGTATTTGTGGTAGTGGTGGTAATAGCGGCAGTAGCAGTATTTGTAGCAGAGGTAGTAGTAATAGCAGTAGTAGCAGTAGCAGTAGTTGTAGTAATGGTAGTAGTAATAGTAGTAGTAATAGCAGTAGTAGCAGTACCAGTAGTTGTGGTAGTGGTGGTAATAATTGTAGTAGCAGTAGTAGCAGTAGCAGTAGTTGTAGTAGTGGTAGTAGGAATAGTAGTAGTAATAGCACTAGTAGCAGTAGCAGTAGTTGTGGTAGTGGTGGTAATAGCACTAGTAGCAGTAGCAGTATTTGTAGCAGAGGTAGTAGTAATAGCAGTAGTAGCAGTAGCAGTAGTTGTAGCAGCGGTAGTAGTAATAGCAGTAATAGCAGTAGCAGTATTTGTAGTAGTGCTAGTAGTAATAGCAGTAGTAGCAGTAGCAGTAGTTGTAGCAGTGGCAGTAGTAATAGCAGTAATAGCAGTAGCAGTATTTGTAGTAGTGGTAGTAGTAATAGCAGTAGTAGTAATAGCAGTAGTTGTGGTAGTGGTAGTAATAGCAGTAGTAGCAGTAGTTGCTATAGTGGTAATAATAGCAGTGGTAGCAGTAGCATTAGATATGTTAGTGGTAGTAATAGCAGTAGTAGCAATAGCAGTAGTTGTGGTAATGGTAGTATTAGCAGTAGTAGCAGTAGCAGTAGTTGTGGTAGTGGTAGTAATAGCAGTAGTAGCAATAGCAGTAGTTGTGGTAGTGGTAGTAATAGCAGTAGTAGCAGTAGCAGTAGTTGTGGTAATGGCAGGAATAGCACTAGTAGCAGTAGCAGTAGTTGTGGTAGTGGTAGTAATAGCAGTAGTAGCAATAGCAGTAGTTGTGGTAGTGGTAGTAATAGCAGTAGTAGCAGTAGCAGTAGTTGTGGTAATGGCAGGAATAGCACTAATAGCAGTAGCAGTAGCTGTGGTAGTGGTGGTAATAGCACTAGTAGCAGCAGCAGTAGTTGTGGCAGTGGTAGTAATAGCACTAGTAGCAGTAGCAGTAGTTATGGTAATTGTAGTCATAGCACTAATAGCAGTAGCAGTAGTTGTGGTAATGGTAGTAATAGCACTAGTAGCAGTAGCAGTAGTTGTGGTAATGGTAGTAATAGCACTAGTAGCAGTAGCAGTAGTTGTGGTAATGACAGGAATAGCACTAGTAGCAGTAGCAGTAGTTGTGGTAGTGGTAGTAATAGCACTAGTAGCAGTAGCAGTAGCTGTAGCAGTGGTAGTAATAGCACTAGTAGCAGCAGCAGTAGCTGTAGCAGTGGTAGTAATAGCACTAGTAGCAGTAGCAGTAGTTGTGGTAATGGTAGTAATAGCACTAGTAGCAGTAGCAGTAGTTGTGGTAGTGGTGGTAATAGCACTAGTAGCAGTAGCAGTAGTTGTGGTAGTGGTAGTAATAGCACTAGTAGCAGTAGCAGTAGTTGTGGTAATGGTAGTAATAGCACTAGTAGACGTAGCAGTAGCTGTGGTAGAGGTAGTATTAGCACTAGTAGCAGGAGCAGTAGCTGTGGTAGTGGTAGTAATGGCACTAGTAGCAATAGCAGTAGTTATGGTAATGGTAGTAATAGCACTAGTAGCAGTAGCAGTAGTTTTGGTAGTGGTAGTAATAGCACTAGTAGCAGTAGCAGTAGTTGTGGTAATGGTAGTAATAGCACTAGTAGCAGTAGCAGTAGTTGTGATAATGGTAGTAATAGCACTAGTAGCAGTAGTTGTGGTAATGGTAGTAATAGCACTAGTAGCAGTAGCAGTAGTTGTAGCTGTGGTAGTAATAGCACTAGTAGCAGTAGCAGTAGTTGTGGTAATGGTAGTAATAGCACTAGTAGCAGTAGCAGTAGCTGTGGTAGAGGTAGTATTAGCACTAGTAGCAGGAGCAGTAGCTGTGGTAGTGGTAGTAATAGCACTAGTAGCAGTAGCAGTAGTTGTGGTAATGGTAGTAATAGCACTAGTAGCAGTAGCAGTAGTTGTGGTAATGGTAGTAATAGCACTAGTAGCAGTAGCAGTAGTTGTAGCAGTGGTAGTAATAGCACTAGTAGCAGTAGCAGTAGTTGTGGTAATGGTAGTAATAGCACTAGTAGCTGTAGCAGTAGTTGTGGTAATGGTAGTAATAGCACTAGTAGCAGTAGCAGTAGTTGTAGCAGTGGTAGTAATAGCACTAGAAGCAGTAGCAGTAGTTGTGGTAATGGTAGTAATAGCACTAGTAGCAGTAGCAGTAGTTGTAGCAGTGGTAGTAATAGCACTAGTAGCAGTAGCAGTAGTTGTGGTAGTGGTAGTAATAGCACTAGTAGCAGTAGCAGTAGCAGTGGTAGTAATAGCACTAGTAGCAGTAGCAGTAGCAGTAGCTGTGGTAATGGTAGTAATAGCACTAGTAGCAGTAGCAGTAGTTGTGGTAATGGTAGTAATAGCACTAGTAGCAGTAGTAGTAGTTGTGTTAATGGTAGTAATAGCACTAGTAGCAGTAGCAGTAGTTGTAGCAGTGGTAGTAATAGCACTAGTAGCAGTAGCAGTAGTTGTGGTAGTGGTAGCAATAGCACCAGTAGCAGTAGCTGTAGCAGTGGTAGTAATAGCACTAGTAGCAGTAGCAGTAGCAGTAGCTGTGGTAGTGGTAGTAATAGCACTAGTAGCAGTAGCAGTAGCTGTGGTAGTGGTAGTAATAGCACTAGTAGCAGTAGCAGTAGTTATGGTAATGGTAGTAATAGCACTAGTAGCAGTAGCAGTAGTTGTAGCAGTGGTAGTAATAGCACTAGTAGCAGTAGCAGTAGTTATGGTAATGGTAGTAATAGCACTAGTAGCAGTAGCAGTAGTAGTGGTAGTGGTAGTAATAGCACTAGTAGCAGTAGCAGTAGTTGTGGTAATGGTAGTAATAGCACTAGTAGCAGTAGCAGTAGTTGTGGTAGTGGTAGTAATAGCACTAGTAGCAGTAGCAGTAGTTGTGGTAATGGTAGAAATAGCACTAGTAGCAGTAGCAGTAGTTGTAGCAGTGGTAGTAATAGCATTAGTAGCAGCAGCAGTAGTTGTGGTAATGGTAGTAATAGCACTAGTAGCTGTAGCAGTAGTTGTGGTAATAGTAGTAATATCACTAGTAGCAGTAGCAGTAGTTGTGGTAGTGGTAGTAATAGCAGTAGTAGCAGTAGCAGTAGTTGTGGTAGTGGTAGTAATAGCAGTAGTAGCAATAGCAGTAGTTGTGGTAGTGGTAGTAATAGCACTAGTAGCAGTAGCAGTAGCTGTGATAGTGGTAGTAATAGCACTAGTAGCAGTAGCGCTAGTTGTGGTAATGGTGGTAATAGCACTAGTAGCAGTAGCGCTAGTTGTGCTAATGGTAGTAATAGCACTAGTAGCAGTAGCAGTAGCTGTGGTAGTGGTGGTAATAGCACTAGTAGCAGCAGCAGTAGTTGTGGCAGTGGTAGTAATAGCACTAGTAGCAGTAGCAGTAGTTGTGGTAATGGTAGTCATAGCACTAGTAGCAGTAGCAGTAGTTGTGGTAGTGGTGGTAGTAGTTCTAGTAGCAGTAGCAGTAGTTGTGGTAGTGGTGGTAATAGCACTAGTAGCAGTAGCAGTAGTTGTGGTAATGGTAGTAATAGCACTAGTAGCAGTAGCAGTAGTTGTGGTAGTGGTAGTAATAGCACTAGTAGCAGTAGCAGTAGTTGTGGTAGTGGTAGTAGTAGCACTAGTAGCAGTAGCAGTAGCTGTGCTAGTGGTAGTAATAGCACTAGTAGCAGTAGCAGTAGTTGTGGTAGTGGTTGTAGTAGCACTAGTAGCAGTAGCAGTAGTTGTGGTAGTGGTAGTAATAGCACTAGTAGCAGTAGCAGTAGTTGTGGTAGTGGTAGTAGTAGCACTAGTAGCAGTAGCAGTAGCTGTGCTAGTGGTAGTAATAGCACTAGTAGCAGTAGCAGTAGTTGTGGTAGTGGTGGTAGTAGCACTAGTAGCAGTAGCAGTAGTTGTGGTAGTGGTGGTAATAGCACTAGTAGCAGTAGCAGTAGTTGTGGTAGTGGTGGTAATAGCACTAGTAGCAGTAGCGCTAGTTGTGGTAATGGTAGTAATAGCACTAGTAGCAGTAGCGCTAGTTGTGGTAATGGTAGTAATAGCACTAGTAGCAGTAGCAGTAGCTGTGGTAGTGGTGGTAATAGCACTAGTAGCAGCAGCAGTAGTTGTGGCAGTGGTAGTAATAGCACTAGTAGCAGTAGCAGTAGTTATGGTAATTGTAGTCATAGCACTAATAGCAGTAGCAGTAGTTGTGGTAATGGTAGTAATAGCACTAGTAGCAGTAGCAGTAGTTGTGGTAATGGTAGTAATAGCACTAGTAGCAGTAGCAGTAGTTGTGGTAATGGCAGGAATAGCACTAGTAGCAGTAGCAGTAGTTGTGGTAGTGGTAGTAATAGCACTAGTAGCAGTAGCAGTAGCTGTAGCAGTGGTAGTAATAGCACTAGTAGCAGTAGCAGTAGCTGTAGCAGTGGTAGTAATAGCACTAGTAGCAGTAGCAGTAGTTGTGGTAATGGTAGTAATAGCACTAGTAGCAGTAGCAGTGGCTGTGGTAGAGGTAGTATTAGCACTAGTAGCAGGAGCAGTAGCTGTGGTAGTGGTAGTAATGGCACTAGTAGCAGTAGCAGTAGTTGTGGTAATGGTAGTAATAGCACTAGTAGCAGTAGCAGTAGTTGTAGCAGTGGTAGTAATAGCACTAGTAGCAGTAGCAGTAGTTGTGGTAATGGTAGTAATAGCACTAGTAGCAGTAGCAGTAGTTGTGGTAATGGCAGGAATAGCACTAGTAGCAGTAGCAGTAGTTGTGGTAAGGGTAGTAATAGCACTAGTAGCAGTAGCAGTAGTTGTAGCAGTGGTAGTAATAGCACTAGTAGCAGTAGCAGTAGTTGTGGTAATGGTAGTAATAGCACTAGTAGCTGTAGCAGTAGTTGTGGTAAGGGTAGTAATAGCACTAGTAGCAGTAGCAGTAGTTGTAGCAGTGGTAGTAATAGCACTAGTAGCAGTAGCAGTAGTTGTGGTAATGGTAGTAATAGCACTAGTAGCAGTAGCAGTAGTTGTGGTAATGGCAGGAATAGCACTAGTAGCAGTAGCAGTAGTTGTGGTAGTGGTAGTAATAGCACTAGTAGCAGTAGCAGTAGCTGTAGCAGTGGTAGTAATAGCACTAGTAGCAGTAGCAGTAGTTGTGGTAGTGGTAGTAATAGCACTAGTAGCAGTAGCAGTAGTTGTGGTAATGGTAGTAATAGCACTAGTAGCAGTAGCAGTAGCTGTGGTAGAGGTAGTATTAGCACTAGTAGCAGGAGCAGTAGCTGTGGTAGTGGTAGTAATGGCACTAGTAGCAGTAGCAGTAGTTGTGGTAATGGTAGTAATAGCACTAGTAGCAGTAGCAGTAGTTGTAGCAGTGGCAGTAATAGCACTAGTAGCAGTAGCAGTAGTTGTGGTAATGGTAGTAATAGCACTAGTAGCTGTAGCAGTAGTTGTGGTAAGGGTAGTAATAGCACTAGTAGCAGTAGCAGTAGTTGTAGCAGTGGTAGTAATAGCACTAGAAGCGGTAGCAGTAGTTGTGGTAATGGTAGTAATAGCACTGGTAGCAGTAGCAGTAGTTGTGGTAATGGTAGTAATAGCACTAGTAGCAGTAGCAGTAGTTGTGGTAATGGTAGTAATAGCACTAGTAGCAGTAGCAGTAGTTGTGGTAATGGTAGTAATAGCACTAGTAGCAGTAGCAGTAGTTGTGGTAATGGTAGTAATAGCACTAGTAGCTGTAGCAGTAGTTGTGGTAATGGTAGTAATAGCACTAGTAGCTGTAGCAGTAGTTGTGGTAGTGGTGGTAATAGCACTAGTAGCAGCAGCAGTAGTTGTGGTAGTGGTGGTAATAGCACCAGTAGCAGTAGCAGTAGTTGTGGTAATGGTAGTAATAGCACTAGTAGCAGTAGAGGTAGTTGTGGTAGTGGTAGTAATAGCACTAGTAGCAGCAGCAGTAGTTGTGGTAATGGTAGTAATAGCACTAGTAGCAGTAGCAGTAGTTGTGGTAATGGTAGTAATAGCACTAGTAGCTGTAGCAGTAGTTGTGGTAATGGTAGTAATAGCACTAGTAGCTGTAGCAGTAGTTGTGGTAGTGGTGGTAATAGCACTAGTAGCAGCAGCAGTAGTTGTGGTAGTGGTGGTAATAGCACCAGTAGCAGTAGCAGTAGTTGTGGTAATGGTAGTAATAGCACTAGTAGCAGTAGAGGTAGTTGTGGTAGTGGTAGTAATAGCACTAGTAGCAGCAGCAGTAGTTGTAGCAATGGTAGTAATAGCACTAGTAGCTGTAGCAGTAGTTGTGGTAATGGTAGTAATAGCACTAGTAGCAGTAGCAGTAGCTGTGGTAGTGGTAGTAATAGCACTAGTAGCAGCAGCAGTATTTGTGGTAGTGGTAGTAGTAATAGCACTAGTAGCAGCAGCAGTAGTTGTGGTAGTGGTAGCAGTAATAGCACTAGTAGCAGCAGCAGTAGTTGTAGTAGTGGTAGTAATAGCAATAGTGGCAGTAGCAGTAGTTGTGGTAGTGGTAGTAATAGCACTAGTAGCAGTAGCAGTAGCTGTGGTAGTGGTAGTAATAGCACTAGTAGCAGTAGCAGTAGTTGTGGTAATGGTAGTAATAGCACCAGTAGCAGTAGCAGTAGTTGTGGTAATGGTGGTAATAGCACTAGTAGCAGTAGCAGTAGTTGTGGTAATGGTAGTAATAGCACTAGTAGCTGTAGCAGTAGTTGTGGTAATGGTAGTAATAGCACTAGTAGCAGTAGCAGTAGCTGTGGTAGTGGTAGTAATAGCACTAGTAGCAGCAGCAGTATTTGTGGTAGTGGTAGTAGTAATAGCACTAGTAGCAGCAGCAGTAGTTGTGGTAGTGGTAGTAGTAATAGCACTAGAAGCAGCAGCAGTAGTTGTAGCAGTGGTGGTAATAGCAGTAGTGGCAGCAGCAGTAGTTGTGGTAATGGTAGTAGTAATAGCACTAGTAGCAGTAGCAGTAGTTGTGGTAGTGGTAGTAGTAATAGCACTAGTAGCAGCAGCAGTAGTTGTAGTAGTGGTGGTAATAGCAGTAGTGGCAGCAGCAGTAGTTGTGGTAGTGGTAGTAATAGCAATAGTGGCAGTAGCAGTAGTTGTGGTAGTGGTAGTAATAGCACTAGTAGCAGTAGCAGTAGCTGTGGTAGTGGTAGTAATAGCACTAGTAGCAGTAGCAGTAGTTGTGGTAGTGGTAGTAATAGCACTAGTAGCAGTAGCAGTAGTTGTGGTAGTGGTAGTAATAGCACTAGTAGCAGTAGCAGTAGCTGTGGTAGTGGTAGTAATAGCAGTAGTAGCAGTAGCAGTAGTTGTGGTAGTGGTAGTAATAGCACTAGTAGCAGTAGCAGTAGCTGTGGTAATGGTAGTAATAGCACTAGTAGCAGTAGCAGTAGCTGTGGTAATGGTAGTAATAGCTCTAGTAGCAGTAGCAGTAGTTGTGGTAATGGTAGTAATAGCACTAGTAGCAGTAGCAGTAGCTGTGGTAATGGTAGTAATAGCACTAGTAGCAGCAGCAGTAGTTGTGGTAGTGGTAGTAATAGCACTAGCAGCAGTAGCAGTAGTTGTGGTAGTGGTAGTAATAGCACTATAAGCAGTAGCAGTAGTTGTAGCAGTGGTAGTAATAGCACTAGTAGCAGTAGCAGTAGTTGTGGAAATGGTAGTAATAGCACAAGTAGCAGTAGCAGTAGTTGTGGTAGTGGTAGTAATAGCACTAGTAGCAGTAGCAGTAGTTGTGGTAGTGGTAGTAATAGCACTAGTAGCAGTAGCAGTAGTTGTAGCAGTGGTAGTAATAGCACTAGTAGCAGTAGCAGTAGTTGTGGTAGTGGTAGTAATAGCACTAGTAGCAGTAGCAGTAGTTGTGGTAGTGGTAGTAATAGCACTAGTAGCAGTAGCAGTAGTTGTGGTAGTGGTAGTAATAGCACTAGTAGCAGTAGCAGTAGAAGTGGAAATGGTAGGAATAGCACTAGTAGCAGTAGCAGTAGTTGTGGTAATGGTAGTTATAGCACAAGTAGCAGTAGCAGTAGCTGTGGTAGTGGTAGTAATAGCACTAGTAGCAGTAGCAGTAGTTGTAGCAGTGGTAGTAATAGCACTAGTGGCAGTAGCAGTAGTTGTAGCAGTGGTGGTGTAAGCAGTAGTGGCAGCAGCAGTAGTTGTGGTAATGGTAGTAATAGCACTAGTAGCAGTAGCAGTAGTTGTGGTAGTGGTAGTAATAGCACTAGTAGCAGTAGCAGTAGTTGTAGTAGTGGTGGTAATAGCACTAGTAGCAGTAGCAGTAGTTGTGGTAGTGGTAGTAATAGCACTAGTAGCAGTAGCAGTAGTTGTAGTAGTGGTGGTAATAGCACTAGTAGCAGTAGCAGTAGTTGTGGTAGTGGTGGTAATAGCACTAGTAGCAGTAGCAGTAGTTGTGGTAATGGTAGTAATAGCACTAGTAGCAGTAGCAGTAGTTGTAGTAGTGGTAGTAGTAATAGCACTAGTAGCAGCAGCAGTAGTTGTAGCAGTGGTGGTAATAGCACTAGTAGCAGTAGCAGTAGTTGTAGCAGTGGTAGTAATAGCACTAGTAGCAGTAGCAGTAGTTGTGGTAGTGGTAGTAATAGCACTAGTAGCAGTAGCAGTAGTTGTAGTAGTGGTGGTAATAGCAGTAGTGGCAGCAGCAGTAGTTGTGGTAGTGGCAGTAAAAGCACTAGTAGCAGCAGCAGTAGTGGTCGTAGTGGTGGTAATAGCAGTAGTGGCAGCAGCAGTAGTTGTAGTAGTGGTAGTAGTAATAGCACTAGTAGCAGCAGTAGTTGTGGTAATGGTAGTAATAGCACTAGTAGCAGTAGCAGTAGTTGTAGTAGTGGTAGTAGTAATAGAACTAGTAGCAGTAGCGGTAGTTGTAGCTGTGGTAGTAATTGCAGTAGTAGCAGTAGCAGTAGTTTTAGCAGCGTAGTAGTAATAGCAGTAATAGCAGTAACAGTATTTGTAGTAGTGGTAGTAGTAATAGCAGTAGTTGTAGCAGCGTAGTAGTAATAGCAGTAATAGCAGTAGCAGTATTTGTAGTAGTGGATGTAGTAATAGCAGTAGTAGTAATAGCAGTAGTTGTAGCTGTATTTGTAGTAGTGGTAGTAGTAATAGCAGTAGTTGTAGCAACGGTAGTAGTAATAGCAGTAATAGCAGTAGCAGTATTTGTGGTAGTGGTAGTAGTAATAGCAGTAGTTGTAGCAGCGTAGTAGAAATAGCAGTAATAGCAGTAGCAGTATTTGTAGTAGTGGTAGTACTAATAACAGTAGTAGCAGTAGCAGTAGTTGCGGTAATGGTAGTAATAGCAGTAGTAGCAGCAGTATTTGTAGTAGTGGTAGTAGTAACAGCTGTAGTAGTAATAGCAGTTGTTGTAGCTGTATTTGTAGAAGTGGTAGTAGTAATAACAGTAGTAGCAGTAGTTGCGGTAGTGGTGGTAATAGCAGCAGTAGCAGTAGCAGTAGTTGTGGTAGTGGTAGTAGTAATAGTAGTAGTAATAGCAGTAGTAGCAGTAGCAGTAGTTGTGGTAGTGGTGGTAATAGCAGCAGTAGCAGTAATAGCAGTTGTTGTAGCTGTATTTGTAGTAGTGGTAGTAGTAATAGCAGCAGTAGCAGTAGCAGTAGTTGTGGTAGTGGTGGTAACAGCAGCAGTAGCAGTAGTTGTAGTAGTGGTTGTAGTAATAGTAGTAGTAATAGCAGTAGTAGTAGTACCAGTAGTTGTGGTAGTGGTGGTAATAATTGTAATAGCAGTAGTAACAGTAGCAGTAGTTGTAGCAGTGGTAGTAGTAATAGTAGTAGTAATAGCAGTAGTAGCAGTACCAGTAGTTGTAGCAGCGGTAGTAGTAATAGTAGTAGTAATAGCAGTAGTAGCAGTACCAGTAGTTGTAGCAGCGGTAGTAGTAATAGTAGTAGTAATAGCAGTAGTAGCAGTAGCAGTATTTGTGGTAGTGGTGGTAATAGCAGCAGTAGCAGTAGCAGTATTTGTAGCAGAGGTAGTAGTGATAGCAGTAGTAGCAGTAGTTGTAGCAGCGGTAGTAGTAATAGTAGTAGTAATAGCACTAGTAGCAGTAGCAGTATTTGTGGTAGTGGTGGTAATAGCGGCAGTAGCAGTATTTGTAGCAGAGGTAGTAGTAATAGCAGTAGTAGCAGTAGCAGTAGTTGTAGTAATGGTAGTAGTAATAGTAGTAGTAATAGCAGTAGTAGCAGTACCAGTAGTTGTGGTAGTGGTGGTAATAATTGTAGTAGCAGTAGTAGCAGTAGCAGTAGTTGTAGTAGTGGTAGTAGGAATAGTAGTAGTAATAGCACTAGTAGCAGTAGCAGTAGTTGTGGTAGTGGTGGTAATAGCACTAGTAGCAGTAGCAGTATTTGTAGCAGAGGTAGTAGTAATAGCAGTAGTAGCAGTAGCAGTAGTTGTAGCAGCGGTAGTAGTAATAGCAGTAATAGCAGTAGCAGTATTTGTAGTAGTGCTAGTAGTAATAGCAGTAGTAGCAGTAGCAGTAGTTGTAGCAGTGGCAGTAGTAATAGCAGTAATAGCAGTAGCAGTATTTGTAGTAGTGGTAGTAGTAATAGCAGTAGTAGTAATAGCAGTAGTTGTGGTAGTGGTAGTAATAGCAGTAGTAGCAGTAGCAGTAGTTGTTATAGTGGTAATAATAGCAGTGGTAGCAGTAGCATTAGATATGTTAGTGGTAGTAATAGCAGTAGTAGCAATAGCAGTAGTTGTGGTAATGGTAGTATTAGCAGTAGTAGCAGTAGTTGTGGTAGTGGTAGTAATAGCAGTAGTAGCAATAGCAGTAGTTGTGGTAGTGGTAGTAATAGCAGTAGTAGCAGTAGCAGTAGTTGTGGTAGTGGTAGTAATAGCAGTAGAATCAGTAGCAGTAGTTGTGGTAGTGGTAGTAATAGCAGTAGTAGCAGTAGCAGTAGTTGTGGAAATGGTAGCAATAGCAGTAGTAGCAATAGCAGTAGTTATGGTAGTGGTAGTAATAGCAGTAGTAGCAGTAGCAGTAGTTGTGGTAGTGGTAGTAATAGCAGTAGTAGCAGTAGCAGTAGTTGTGGTAGTGGTAGTAATAGCAGTAGTAGCAGTAGCAGTAGTTGTGGAAATTGGTAGTAATAGCAGTAGTAGCAGTAGCAGTAGTTGTGGTAGTTGTAGTAATAGTAGTGGTAGCAGTAGCATTATATATGTTAGTGGTAGTAATAGCAGTAGTAGCAGTAGCATTAATTGCAGTAATGGTAGTATTAATAGCAGTGGTAGCAGTAGCAGTAATTGAGGTAGTTGTAGTAATAGCAGTAGTAGCAGTAGTTGTAGTTGTGGTGGTAGTAATAGTAGTTGTACCAGTTGTAGAAGTGGTATTAGTAGTAGTAATAGTAGCTGCAGTAGTACTAGTAATTGTAGTAGTAGTGTTAGCAGTAGTAGCAGTAGCAGTAGTTGTAGTAGTAGCAGTAGTATCAGTAGTAGCAGTTGTAGTAGTAATAATAGTAATAGTGTTAGCAGTAGTGGCAGTAGCAGTAGCTGTAGTAGTGGTAGTTTAAATAGTAGTAGTAGTTTTTTGCAGGAAAATAACCTTTAGAGACGCCTAAGGCGAGTAGAATCTCCAGCAACTAAAAAGCTCCTGCCTGAAACTAGAGATCTTCTTCACGGAACCACCCAGACGGCATTACTTCAGGAGGAAGGCGATTCAAGATGTTACTGTAGGTCACGTTCGGTCATCATATAATTTCAGTTGTCGTGGTCACGGCGATTGCGTGACAAGAGTATATACGCCAGCTGACTAATAATCCTCCAGTTGGAGGCGGAGGCTAGCATGGAAGGTATCATTCGTTGAGGCGTGAATGATCCCAGCTTCAGCTCGACTTGCTGTCCGAGTTGTTGCATATTCAAGGAAGGTGTTTTCCACGGTGTCCACTTTACCGAAGTAAATGCTTTCACCAGTCGGACTGAGACCAAAACGGTAGAGATATGCGTGGAAGCAGCCGTGTCCGGTAAGGTGTTGCGTGAGGTGAAAGTTGACGGTGCCTCTGCGACGTGTAGGCCACGGTGCCAAGTTCGGAGGTAAGCGGTGAGCAGTGAATAGTCTCGTCATCCGTGTCCCAAGGATCTTGCCACTGCTCCAACAATTGATGGCGAGCTTCATTCTTGTTGGTGTTGATCTGTCCCTGTAGGAGGCGCTCCGTGTCTAAGAGGGAGATAGGGGGCGTCCGTGATAAAACTAGAAGCGCCTTGGTTGACGTGGTGCGGTGGGCACTAGTGATTCGGATAGCCACCTTCCTTTGAAAGCTTAGGATCAATGTGTGATAGATCTTCCTGTCAAGTGCCTTGCGCCAGACATAAACCCTATATAGGATCATGGAGGAGACGACCGAGAACAGTAGTCTCCTGCTGGTTTCATTCGGCCCGCCAATATTGGGCATTAGGTGATTCAGGTGGTTAAAGGCCTTTCCCTCCTTCGCCACAATTGTCCTAGCACGATGTCCCATGAATATATTCCGGTGCAGATGTATTCCAAAGTACTTAAACGTGTCCTGATTGCGAATAAGCAAATCGCCAAGGCGGAGGCAGATATAGCGAACCTTTTGGCCCCCCACCAGTAGAATAGCCTCAGCCTTCTGTGGTGCCAACTGAAGTTTCTTGGATGCCATATAAACGGCCAGGTTGGCTAGGGTTTTGTTAGCCTTTCTCTCATAAGGTTTCCGCATCTGCTGTGGCGGTACTGGTTTCCAGATCATCGGCATGGGCAGTTAGTGTGATTCCTTCGGGCATGGGTAACTTCAGAACTCCATCAAAATATTTATTCCACTAAGTGGGGCTGAGTACAATCCCTGAGGCACACCACATGCCATATCCATCCGGCTTTGAGCGCCCAACAGAAGCGACCTATCTTCCAGAAAATTAGCGATCAGGTTATAAAGGTATGGTGCCACGTTCCGAGAACTGAGTTCCTGGAGGATACAACTCCATGGGGCTAAACCAAAGGCATTCTGGATGTCAAGACTGATGAGGGCACATAAGGGCCTCCGATCTCGAGGCCCGGCTTATTCCTCCTCTGCTAGACCTTGTATTCTTCTCTGGGCAGTGATGGTGGATCGAGAAGCTCTGAAGCCGTGCAGTCCATCAGCGAACCTGCCACTGCGATCCAGCTTGATGATCAGTCTTCCCAGAAACAAACGTTCGAATAATTTCCCCAGGGAAATCAAGCAGACAGATCGGACGGTAGGTAGTAAAGCCGGCATCGCGCTTAGGCTACTCCAACAATAAAAGCCGGGCTAGCTTCCATTCTGCCGGGAAAATACCAGTCGTCAACAGGTGGTTAAAAATCCCCAGACACCTTCTCGGGTGCTCACGGGCAACCATTTTCACTACCATGGGGTCCAAACCATCCGGTCCTGGTGCTCCGTGGGTCTTGATTTTATCTGCTGCATCACGGAGCTCATCCGCAGTAAAAATGATATCGTCTCAATGGGCAAGGTGTCTTTAGCCCAAGCGATACAGACATGTGCTGGAAAGGGGTACCGTACGACCTCTAGCTGACGGTCTTCAGGCAAGGAAGCTAAAGGCGAGGGATTTTTTTTTTCGTGACGATCTTATAACCCTTTCCCCCACAAATGGGAGTCAATTTCTTCGAGGACCAGTTGCCAAGAAGCACGCTTGGCTTCAAATATTGCTTCTTTGAGTGCGGCTCTACTTGCTCGATACTGTTCCCAGCACTGCCGGTTATGAGCTTCGTCGCTCTTCTTGTTGGCTCGGACCATGGTGCGACGGCTTCTCAGAGAGTGGCGACGTTTGGCCGCAAACTCCTAGGACCACCAATAGGCAGGTTTTGGAAAGGATCCAGTGTATTTCCTGGGAAAGACCTTATCACATGCCCGCTGTAAGAATCGGGGGAAATCTCGTCCTGTGAGAGTCGATGTGCCTTGTGGTGGAAACAAACGGTCTAGCTCCGACATCTACGTAGGGAGTGCAGACGAGGAAACACGCCAACCCGGTGAACGTGGAAGGCGGTTGAAAGAACGGGAAGAGCGGGTGCCGACCTCAATGTCAAAGAGGATATGTTGATTGTAACTGAGCTTCTCAACCTCCAACTATCGCCAGTAAAATACACGTTGAGAAATGCTGCGGGTGCTGAAGATGATGTCGATATATGAGACGTAATCGCGCCTCACGAATGTAGGGGCCTCTCCTTGATTAAGAACAATGAGATCTTCTTCAGCGAAGCACTCGGCTAAGACCCATCAGCGGGCGTCTTCCACAGGGGAGGAACGTTGGTGCGACTTAGAGTTGAAGTCCCCTCCAACCATAATCTCTTTAGGGCGATTCCCCATGGCCTGTCGTAGCCGACGAAGGAAGGTAATGAACGTCAACAGGTCTACATTGGGGATTATAAAAGCTGAAGACAACCAAAGACTCCGGCTCAACCCATACAAAACCTTCACCTTGGCCAATGCGCAGTACTGGAATGGCAGCATTACGTACTTGAATAGCGGCGTAGTAGTAGTGGTAGCAGCAACAGCAGTAGTAGTAGCAGTAGTTGTAGTAGTTGCAACAGTAGTAGCAGTAGTTGTAGTAGCAGCAGAAGTAATAGTATGAATAGTAGCAGTAGCAGTAGTTGTAGTAGCAGCAGAAGTAATAGTATGGATAGTAGCAGTAGCAGTAGTTGTAGTAGCAGCAGAAGTAATAGTATGAATAGTAGCAGTAGCAGTAGATGTAGTAGCAGCAGAAGTAATAGTATGAATAGTAGCAGTAGCAGTAGTTGTAGTAGTAGCAGCAGTTGTAGTAGTTGTAGTAGTAGCAGCAGCTGCAGAAGTAGTAATAGTAGTAGTATGGATAGTAGCAGATGCAGTAGTTGCAGTAGTAGCAGTTGTAGTAGTTGTAGTAGTAGCAGTAGCAGTAGTTGTAGTAGTAGCAGCAGAGTTGTAATATTAATAGTGGTAGTGGTAGTAGTAGCAGCAGCAGTAGTAGTTGTAGTAGTTCTAGTAGTAGCCGTATTAAACTAGCAGTAGAAGAGGGAGAGGTGGAGAAGAACGAAAATTACTGGATATCCTATAACTTCAGAAATGTTCATATACTTATATTTTTTCAACTTCTTATTACCACAATTTGACCAATTATGCCTTAGGTAAAAGTATAAATAACAAACTGGTCACGACTTTAAAAAAAATTCTCTATGCTTATTTTCAAACCCATACTTATAGAATGAACAAGTGCAATGCTGGGTAAGATAGTGTGTAATAAAATGTTGAGTCTGGGTGACTACAGTCGATATTCACAAGATGGTAAACTAAGTCAGAGAAAGATAAACTGCCCTCTACCGTGTGAATGTCAAGATCTGTCGCAAAATGTAGGGGGCGTGGAATGTGTTTTAATTAGAGAGAGCTGACGTGTATATCGGGGACTGCCACCAACCTTACAAATTATATTAACACACGAGCTCCTTAAAATGCGTCTTCTCTGAATAATCTTGGATTAACCTACACAGAGTGACAACTCAAGTGGAATTCAGACACGCACGGCAAAGAGAAAGGCAATTACATTAATTACAGCCGCTTGGCTGAGTGGCCCAAAATGACATTCATCACGATACTAGAACTAACAAAACGCTTTGGATCTTTAATAGAAGTAGGAAGTCTAGTTCAACTGGAATAGTTCTATTATAGTGCACGTAAACACATGGAACTGAACATTTTTACTTGATGTAAGCCCTTGTATTAAATATATTTGCTCTCAAAGGTCTATTATTGAGAGTTCTTCCGGGATACATGTTTAGAGGCCGTTCCAGTGTAAACTTCAGAAAAAGAAGTCCAAGCGCTGATTTGTGCGTGTAGGTGCGGGTCTATCAGTCTATTTAAGAACAGTAAAATTTATTTTAGAGATAATCAAGATGCCTGAATTCAGTTTCTCTTCACATAACTCATGTGACCCATTACTGTCCCTCTCCCTGACCCCCCCCCTCTCTCTCTCTCTCTCTCTCTCTCTCTCTATCGCTCCTTTCAGCCTCACAAGTAATATTTTGAAAACTGGCAATAAAATTATGGAATATTAATAAAATTCAAATCATAGGTAAATAATGGAATTTATACATACGAAAATGTTCTTGTAATTTCGTATCTTTAATACATATTTTATATTTCCTAGTATATATAATGTGCACCCTGAAGGCAAAAATGCATTTTTACGACTATAGACACACAGGCAGGCGGTAGATGGCACACAAAGCAGAAAGTGGATGAGGATGATCGAAGCAGGAGAGTCAGAGAAGGCACGGCAGAGGCAGAAGCAGAAAGAAGAGAGAGCGAGTACAAAGTGGAGGAGAGGTACAATAAGAGAGCTGGAAATAGAATCATAGAATAATATCAGTATTTAATGCAATATGCGAGAAAATCTGTAGGTTCTGTTTGTAATGTATAAATTGCCTCCTTTTCTTATTCATTTTATCCAGTCGGAATCATATTCTCTCTCCCCGTAACAAGTTTGAATGCACGAATGATTGACACTAGCGATATATTTCAAAAACTGCTTAATGTATTAACCTAGAAAAATTGTGTAAGTAAAATTTGTTAATAATTAGTACATTCCAAGTATAACAAATTTGAGATATTATGCTTATGAGCATTTTTATGCAAGTTTTCGTACTTTGCTGTGAAAAATAACTAATTGTGCAATCACACGCACACGCACCCTCACGGAGGGTGCCGAAAAACTGTAGGATAGAAAGGTAGTATTGAACTATGTATTTTGAGTGAGGCAGCTTGGGGTCAAAAATCCATAAGGGCCATATTACGGCAATTGAAGCCTGACTTCGTGAAAGATCTTCATCAGCCAGTCTAAGACTTACAAGTACTCATTACTGTCTCAAATGATGTGTACCACTGCACAGAGAGGAACTAATCATTACATGTGCGTACTGCACTGTACTCTATGTACTAAACAAGACGAGGGTTTGGTATTACCATACATTTAGTAAGTTTTACAACTGGCATATATAGTGACTGATTTGTGTAATACAAGGGGGAGTTTATTTATACCTAATCATATCCAACTTTCGAGGGAGAAGAGAGACTTGATCCAGTTTTCACTGTCACTTTGCTAATGTGATCCAGTTCAATTTGCCCTGTCATTTCACATTTCTTCGCGATGTAGCGCCGTAATAAGGTATACACATAGCATAATTTTACACTTTACTCGCTAGGGAATCGAACACAGGACCTCTGTAGTCTGTGGCAGTAACAACGCTAATTGTACGTCACAGCTATCGCCACAGCAGTAATATAAAAGTGCAGTTGATATCACACTTGAAACACACTAGCTGGCTCATTCGCACGGTTTTGTTTATAGATACGTATGGCCGCCAGAATTTTAAACAGAATTTTAGAATATTCTAGAGTTGGAGAGAATGAGCTCTTCAGCAGAATTCGCTTATCTGCCGATAGCTCTAATAGTGTTTACGCTGGCTATCTACTACCTATATATCTATTTATCGCTCCAACTGCTTAAAAATCGTCACGCCAACGTCATTGTTCACCTACTTAGTTCTAATTGTTGATTTAAAGAGTTCTTCTTAACCCGACCCTTATGGCATGCTGTGCTTAGGTGCTGCACAAATTTAAAACATTTTATTTACAGAAGCACTCTTTTCACATAGCAAGCAAAGCAACATCTTACCATCATCACTAAAAATATGATTTCAAACTTATTCAGGTACATCCGTAACAAGACCTATGGAAGTGGTGGTGGTGGTGGTGGTGGTGGTAGGGGGATTCTGGGTCTACTTACACCCAAGGCTGCTTTAGGGCTTATTTCGCCCTCTTCAGCCAGAATAATTATATGTTTGGGAGAGGCAGATGGCTTTTTCTATTTTTTATTATTTTTTATTATTATTAATTTTTATTTTATTATTTTTTAATTTTTTTATTTATTTATTTTTTAGTATTTTTATATATATTTTTTCTGTTTTTGATATCTTATTTTCTTTATTTTATTTTTTTATTTTTTATTTATTTTTGTTTTTTTTTTTTACTTTTTTGTGTATATTTATTTTTTTAATTTTTTTTTTTTTTTTTTACTTTTAATTTTTTTGAACATGTTCTAGGATATTCTACATAGCGAGAAATGTAACCGTAGGTCGTCAGATGAGTTTTCCTTGGTTATCGCAGAAGTTGTCGTAGGTGCTGTTGTATCATCAGTTCTTCTTCTTCCTTTTCTTGTTCGTACTGTTTAATGATGGTTGTTAGAGGAGGGTCGCTTAAATTCTTACCCTGATGCATCTGGCTTGGCTTATAATTCCTTGCGCAGTCAATGATGTGCTGTCTATGGGTTCGGTCCTTTGCGTTGTCCATGTATTTGGTGGTATTCTTTCTTATCGTTTCTTCTATAGTTGTAGATTTTGCTATTTCATAGACTTCGTTACTCCTGGACCATGGTGGTAGTTTCATTGCTATGCGTAGGCATTTCCGTTCATATCCGGATATTCTGTCTTTTGTGTTTTGCGTGGTGATGTGCCATAAGGCGATTGCAGCGTAGGTAAGTGTTGGTCTAATTATGGTTTTGTAGATCTGTGTTAGGGTGCTTGGGGCTAGTCCTTCCTTTCCTATTTTCGCTAAGAGCCTTAGACATGATGTTGCTGCTTTTGCCTCTTGAAGTTTGTTGTGGTAATGCGAACAGGTAGATAGCTTTTCGGTTAATGTCACTCCAAGGTATTTAACTTTCTTCTGGGTCGGTATGTCGTGATTGTTGTAGGAAATGGTGGAAGCTCTGTAGGTATCCTTGGCTTGTATACGGTGCTTGTATACGGTGTATACGGTGCTTGGCTTGTATGGAAGTGCTTTAGTGAGGGCTATTTATTAAACTAAAGCACAAACACTATTCAATTAACTAACTTCTTCAGTTGTCAACTATCGACACGCAACCGAGCTCTGAATTAACTGTCGAGTCGAGAAGTTGATATGTGAAGGAAAACGGGAAAACAACAGACCACGTAAATACATACTTGATATTGATTCTTGGATTTCCTTTGACTTTATGACTGCCATGGGTTTTACCTTGTTTCGCCCCTATTCTTTATTTGGCAATATTATTTCATAAGACGCCTGGGTGTATCCCTCTTACACGAATGTAAATGAACACGCCTATTACCCTGTGTTTTTTTTTTCTTTTTGTAATTTGCGTGCTCCAACGTTAAGTCATATCGGACGATGAACGGAATGGTGAAATGATGCTCAAATAAGCCCAGGGTCTATTGAGCTTAGAGTTACCCAACATTACTCTTTCAGGATAATGGAAAACCCCGGAAAAACCTTATCCAGGTAACTCACCCTGACCGAGATTCGAACTCGGGACCTCCTGAACGTGAGGCAGACATTCTATCACCATGCTGCCGAGGCGGGCTTACCCCGTGTTGATTGTAAGTCGTATCATCATACGTTTACTTCGTTTGGTTTAGTCCATGCGTTCCAATTTTCGCTACAGCACACATCCATTTAGGGATAAATATATGTATTTCTCTAATATGTCTTTGCACGGTTGTTTCCAAAGACTTCATTAAGTAATACTACTATTAATATTATGTTCTAAAGAAAAAAATTAAAATTTATTTCCACATTCAAAAGTAAAATATGAATTTTTTAATTGAAACTAAATATGCACTTTACCTTTGCATATGTATTCATATGTCCTGCGCCGTGGCGTAGCGGGCTAAGGCAGCATGCCTTGGTCCCTGGTCACGGAAAGCGGCCCGGGTTTGATCCCACCCATGTGGTGGGGATTTTAGGACCCGGGTATAGGGCCGTTGCCCACTCAGCATACTGAGGAAAGTCAGAAGCTTACGCTACGTAAGCAGCCCAGGTCACGGAAACCAACATTCCGGCTGGGGGATGCCGAGAAGCTGACCACATCTCCTCCCCTTATCGGTTGGATGATCGCCCACCTCTGCCGTGCGTAAGTGGGTGTGAGGCCGGCAGTCGCGCCATGGGTTAAAATACAATGTATTCATATATATTAAATAAATACTGCTCAAATTGTCTGAAAAAGTGTGAGACATAATATGACATTTAAGCACAACTTAAAGCACATAAAAGGAACATGCCTTTTGCATAAAAATCCGGGCTCTACTCATTAACAAAGACGTTCACTCGTTTTATACTTGGGTGGTACTATTCTGTGTAATAATATAAAATTCACTCTAATATTCACACTCTCTGTCACTCTTCCAAACTTTAGAGAGGATGGAGAAAAGTTGTATTTAACAAATAATTCCCACCCTCCAGCCAAAATTCAATTCTGGGAACTGATCTGTTTATCATGCTAACCAACAGACCACATATGCAACCTAATTACTTTAGATGGCTATTATAAATGTTATAAGTACTTTTAGTAGCTTTTTCAATAGTTTAAAAGCTCTCAAAATGTCAAATAGAAGGAAAACGGCTTGAGATATTCCTGCCACATATTATACCTAATTTCACACATTTAGGATACCTAGGCTTGAGAGATAGCGAATTAGGGTGATGATTATAGGTTATTCAGTACTAATTTTAAAACTAAACAAATCATGGACACACAATACACATCAAGCTAAATGAACTCCACAGTTTTCTATATCGTTTAATCTAGAAAGTAAAGCATTATAATTTCGGTTGTGATGAATTGCCTAGATAAGACTGAGACTTCTCTCTGATCCTGAAACATGAAATATCATGGCAGCCCACCTCATTTGAGTATCATATCATCAATTTCATTTACCTCCTATGGAGAAATAAGGTGTTAGATGGAGCGCCAAACTCTTCTAGAAAAGCACAGAATGGGAATGTAGTTTACTTGAATTTCATGATTTCTTCACAGGGTATCCTTGGGTGTGCAATATCTGGTTTGAGAAAACGCTCCTTGGAAAATACAGTATTGCTTCTGAATGGAGTTATGATCACCATTGAAAGCTGGTGTGTAATTTTGCAATGCAGGTGTGCAGTTTCCACTCCTCCCGAAAGTACATTCTGGAGAAACGCTGACGATGACATCACCAGGTATTAGAACTGCCATATTTATGCAATTTGCACTCTTACTCACATTTTTATAATAGAGGTACCTAAAATAGGAAGCAATCAGTTTTAGGATATGGGGTGACGGGAAGACCGATACTAGATGAGTAGATAAAGAACTGCCCCCCCTCAGAATTTGCACACAAGGGTCAAATGAACGTACTTTGTTTTTATTAGTAATTACTTGCCATAGGTCAATATATATTTATTGTTATACCGTGCTCGAACAAACATCCCTACTCATAAATGTGCACACCAATAAGTAAATGAAATGACCAGTCACTAGTATAGGCATACAGCTAGCAAATGCAAACCATGCGTAGGGTTCCGCAAGAAGTAACTCCCAGATAACGAAAACTGTCATGCGAAAAGAAAGCAAAGTACTCTCCAATTTTAAATACTGACTTACTCTGCCATAAAAATATCGTCAAATTTAGAGACTTGTGCTATCAAACTGGCAGGATAGAGCTCCCCGCGACAGGTGAAGTTTCTCCGAGTCCACCACACAACGGCAATTACCAAAATTATTAGGAATTTAACATCAGCACAAACTGGCATTATAAAGCTCAACATTCGTGCTTAAAGCTAATTCTTAAAAAATGAGAGTATGGAACTGATTTTTTTCAGTGTATTGCACCTTTTTATCTTAGCTGTATGGAAGGACAATAAATAGGTACAATTATCGTTAACTGCCTAAATAGTGCTTTACTATGAATGCGGAAATATACTAATGAAGTTGTAAACCAGCATTGGAGTATGTTATCTCAAAAAGTATTTGAGAATGCTTTGTAGTTTCCGGAAAAAGTATGAGCCAGATGGAGAATTGAACATCCCGTCGACATGGCATGGTAGCTCAATTGGTTACAACAGAGGCTCAGTATGTTAAGGATGCACGGCTCAAAATCCCAGCTAAGGGATTACAATTTAATGTGGCTTTCCAACAAAAATTATTGTTTCAAGCAATATCCTGAAATAAATAAGGATCAATTACGTGTCTTACTTGCATATTTTTATTTGGCTGAAAGGTAAAGCTGCCTATTTATATGTACTATTGTGTGAATGCAGAATGGAATGGGAATTTACCTGTTTGCTGCACTTCGATGGGTTCGTCGTCGTTTTGCATGAGAGAACCCGCTTGTCATTCAGGTACAGCGTAGGAAACATGCAGAACACCTCTGTCTACCATCTGTATAGAAGAAGAAGGGTAATCGCAAGTTTGATGCTATTAGACGTAAGTAAGGTGAGCTATATTGAAATCTAATCCAGAGTTGTGAGCAATGCAATATACTACAGAACAGAGAAGTTGAATACATTGCTTCGTGTCTACTTACCTCTCCCATCTCGTCTGAGTATACACTTGACTGAATTCTGTCTATTGCCTACTTATTGCATACTTGTTCCGCACTCAACCTTCTAAATGCACCTTAACTCACATCTTACATATATCGGACTTAATCTTCCACGTGCCAGTTTTACTTTCTCTAAACGTAGGTATGTATATACTGTTTCCAAATAATATCTGAGTAAGTGTGGAAGAAGAGAGGAAGAGAGGAAGAAGCCAACGATTACCATTTGAGAAATGTACTTACACATGCATTTTGAAAGTTGAGCAAGTAACAGGGCATGCACGTCTGAGAAACATTTTAACTACAGAAAACAATTTATTACATGGAGGGTTGGGTCAGGTTCACCAGTTGTGCTAAAGTCGCCAAAAATGAACAGGACTTCGGATGCTATGTCCTGAAACTTCAAACTACATATTTCATGTTTCACAATAATGTTTTAAACATATATTTTAATCAAAATTGTTGGAAAGAATCACAATTTTTAAAAATACTATCAGGTTATTGACAGTTGCGAGTGGAGAAACCTTCTTCTAATATCCCAATTATATATATATTTAGAAGGTGTTGAGCTTAAAAAGTAACTAACAATTTTTTTGCTTCGGTTTCCATTTTGAAATTCTTAGAATTTTCTCCCTTGGTATGAATGAAGGGGATAAATAAATAAAAATAATAATAATAATAATAATAATAATAATAATAATAATAATAATAATAATAATAATAATAATAATAATAATAATAATAATAATAATAATAATAATAATAATAATAATAATAATAATAATAATAATAATAATAATAATAATAATAATAATAATAATAATAATAATAATAATAATAATAATAATAATAATAATAATAATAATAATAATAATAATAATAATAATAATAATAATAATAATAATAATCAGCATCAGTATCATCATCATAACTAGTAGGTTGCTAACCTTTATTGATGGGATTAGTGCGAGCTGTTTCCCTCTTATGCTCGGTTTGGGCAATTCCTCTCAGTAATCAGGTCGCTGCTTTCAGTGGAAAACCATTGGGCGAGAAGGTTGCTACTTCGCTACAACACAAATTATTGGGATAAATATGACTTCCTCAGCTTATTTACAGAAAATTCAAGGTACACATCTTCTATCCAGTATCTTTAGCATGTAATATTTTAATCAGAATCGAGTGTCATATATGGAAGGAAAAAACGAATTGAAGGAACTTCCGTGGATTAGTTAAAAGTGGGGAAATATCGTGAAAAAACTGAGTCGTATCTTTGTTTATACTTAACTTGGTAATTTTAAAATTATTTTGTTCATATATAAGCCAGGCCTTTTTCTTGAAATACCTTTAGTTTTTTCGGGATCCTTGAAATCCCCATTTCCGGTGAAATGTTGGTATCAAATTTTTAGGTGGAATGCAATGCACTGATGCTCTATTGATGAAAGGTACCCTGAAAGATACCTCAACAACTGAACTACCCGACTTTGGGGCTGTTGGGTGTAAAGTGCTTGTGTTCCAGATTTCATTAGGTTCGGACATCTTGCTAAGTTAGCACAATAGTGATACCATCACCTGAGTAAATCGAGTCTTCACCATCCAGTCTGATTCCCATTTTTGGCAAGTAGCTCTAAAGAATCACACGTTTATGTTAAACTTATCTTGATTAGTAAACAGATAAGGTGTCGCTAGAATGTGTAGTTGTAACGGAAATATCATCAGTTAAAAGAAGAAATATGCATCCATAACAATAAATTGACCAAAAAGAATATAACCTGATGTTCGTTTTTTCATGAAAATTTTTATGAATTCTATTATAATTAAAACTCAGAGAATTTTGAACTTGGAGTAATCTGAATCCGTGAGAGGATATCGTGTTTGAATGATATACTTTGAGTCCTAGGGCTGCACTGGGCTCTTTGACTTTATTTGACTCTTTGACTTTTTTCCCCACTTGCAACTTTATTTTCATTTATTTATTATACTTAGGAAATCTTTGAAAGAGATATTATAAGAGTACAAATTTCTACACCCAACCGGGAATCGAACCCATTATCTTTTAATTCGATAGACGAGACAGTATCAACGATAGGCGCATGCGCCCAACTTTTATTTTATCGCAGTCTTTGTAAGTGTTTTTTGTATTGAAAATGTAGGTTATGATTTCTACTTTAGATCGTTTTAATAGTATCTGAGTGCGGCATTAAGGAAAACATTTAAAATGTTTTTATTCAATGGAATGAAGGGTGAATGGTAAAGATTTGAAGAAGAAAAAAATATTTGGAGTATAAAGAGCAAAAGCACATTAAAGTGAAAAAGAAATCGTTAGTAGATATATATTATTATAGCTCTAGGGCTTATAAAAAGTAAAGGTAGGAGAAACTTTAAAATATTGAATTTATTACAGAATTATGGTCACAGTAATACTTCTCATGTTAATCTTAGAAGGTATATTTTTAAATGTGGGTAAAATATTTACTTGTGTTATATGTAATAACTTTTGTAGGCATTAATCTGATAGCGCTACGACGTTGATTTTGCAAATTTCAGTGTTACAGTACTTGAACATAAGAATTAAATTAGCTTCAACAATAATATTATAATATTATAATAATATTATAATAATTATAATAATTATTATAATAATTATTATTATTATTATTATTATTATTATTATTATTATTATTATTATTATTATTATTATTATTATTATTATTATTATTATTATTATTATTATTATTATTATTATTATTATTATTATTATTATTATTATTATTATTATTATTATTATTATTATTATTATTATTATTATTATTATTATTATTATTATTATTATTATTATTATTATTATTATTATTATTATTATTATTATTATTATTATTATTATTATTATTATTATTATTATTATTATTATTATTATTATTATTATTATTATTATTATTATTATTATTATTATTATTATTATTATTATTATTATTATTATTATTATTATTATTATTATTATTATTATTATTATTATTATTATTATTATTATTATTATTATTATTATTATTATTATTATTATTATTATTATTATTATTATTATTATTATTATTATTATTATTATTATTATTATTATTATTATTATTATTATTACTATTATTATTATTATTACTATTATTATTATTACTATTATTACTATTACTATTATTATTATTACTATTATTACTATTACTATTACTATTATTACTATTACTATTACTATTATTACAATTACTATTACTATTATTATTATTATTATTATTATTATTACTATTATTATTATTATTATTACAATTATTATTATTATTATTATTATTATTATTATTATTATTATTATTATTATTATTATTATTATTATTATTATTATTATTATTATTATTATTATTATTATTATTATTATTATTATTATTATTATTATTATTATTATTATTATTATTATTATTATTATTATTATTATTATTATTATTATTATTATTATTATTATTATTATTATTATTATTATTATTATTATTATTATTATTATTATTATTATTATTATTATTATTATTATTATTATTATTATTATTATTATTATTATTATTATTATTATTATTATTATTATTATTATTATTATTATTATTATTATTATTATTATTATTATTATTATTATTATTATTATTATTATTATTATTATTATTATTATTATTATTATTATTATTATTATTATTATTATTATTATTATTATTATTATTATTACTATTATTATTACTATTATTATTATTATTATTATTATTATTATTACTATTATTATTATTATTATTATTATTATTATTATTATTATTATTATTATTATTATTATTATTATTATTATTATTATTATTATTATTATTATTATTATTATTATTATTATTATTATTATTATTATTATTATTATTATTATTATTATTATTATTATTATTATTATTATTATTATTATTATTATTATTATTATTATTATTATTATTATTATTATTATTATTATTATTATTATTATTATTATTATTATTATTATTATTATTATTATTATTATTATTATTATTATTATTATTATTATTATTATTATTATTATTATTATTATTATTATTATTATTATTATTATTATTATTATTATTATTATTATTATTATTATTATTATTATTATTATTATTATTATTATTATTATTGAGGACAGACACCTCGCACTACGACCAGAAGTGAATCTCTTGTTCTTAACCCTCCAGGAGAGTGGAATGATGTGAAACAACCATGTAAGTTTATAGGGCGCAGGCAAACCGACCTTCAAAGACACCCCCAGGTTCTTAAGGATTAAGTTTGGTGACCGGTCGCATACAGGTCTCCTCAAAGAAGGCTGCCATCTGGCAGAAGTGAGAAGAGCTTTCCAACAAGCGATCATCTGCGCCATCTGTGCGACATGACTGACACTGCTGTCTCTGCATCAAATTGAAACACTCTATAGTATAGCAACGCAAAGAAAATCCCTGTAAGGAATGTGCTGTGGGACAAGGACAGCGAATGTGTATGGCAGAGAACGCTTGCTATACAAGGAGCAGACCGTTAAAAAAACATGCGCCCTATTCACTCTGTACATTAAAACCGAGAAGATTCATTTACAAAAGTAGAAGCCGTCAGAATGTTTTTGGATAGTCTGTAACTGTACTGACATGGGGTGTCATAAACCTGTCCAGGGAGGGTGTGGGGACCTTCGGCCATCCCCCTGCGTCTCGACCCTCGGAGACTTTCTCTCCTGTGGAGGAGTATACATCAAACTGAAACACAAAACAGCAATACAGGTAACACTATACCAGGGGAAGACAGGTAGTAGCGGTGTGACGTCAGCTTCGTCTGCTCTAACCGCCAAATATGCTCTCGAACGAAAAGCAGGTTAGCGTGTGACGTCACCGCGCTGATTTCTGCGCTGCAGGGAACGTATCGGGTATTAATAATACGTACAACTTACATCTTGGGTGTTGTAATATTAATGCTGACTGCTTCAATTACACAATTGGTCACGGTTTATAGACAATTACATTTTGGCTCTGAGCTATGAGAAAATATATAAAACTTCAACTCGTAGTTTATCTGAAAGTCAGGCGTGTTATAAAGTAAATAAGATAAAACATAAAATAATTTTCTCTGTGTAATTAGGGGAGACCCATTAATAACAAAATTACGTTGACATTTTCTGAAACTTTGTTTCTTTTTCTTTAAATAATTAAACAATGTCAGGACGTAATGTCTGGGAAATTTGTAATCGAAGGCTGCATGTTAGACTGTGAACCGACAAGGTATTTTTGGGTTTGTTCGAACACATATGTCGAGCCAAACATACACAATGTCTGTACGGCAAGTTAATTCAACCTCGGAAATCTAGTTTGGGGGACATTCTTGTAAAAATCAGCCAACCTTTTCTTGTGTGTATGTTTTTCCTTCAATAAACTGTCGCATTGTAAATTTAATAGTTCCTTTAGGTCCGCTGCAGCTACGTTGTTGTCATCAAGTGCGCTGCATCTGACCGAACTCTCAGAATCTGTACTCACAGCGCCATTTATAGACAACTTGGTGCTACATGGCTTCACTGCTCACGTCTGACGTCACAGGCACTGCAGGCCTCGCTCCCGGCAGAAATACCTGACAACTCTCGAAGCTGCCTTCCTCTGCTCTAATCCAATGTAACTCACTGAATCTGATTCTGGAATCGGTTTTCCTGTGAGTAAAATAAGATGATGCTGATTATTGCGTTTTTAGGTGGCATGATAAAGCGACTTTTTCGGATTCGTTATTACCCTCCAATGAAAAAAAAAGCCGGATATGTGAAAAGACAACAGCTGAACGAATTTCTGCCAAAAACTTAAATCTCATCGAACAACCAGCATATTCACCTGATCTGGCTCCTGCCGACGTCTTTCTCTTTCCAAAACTCAAGTTACTACTTGGAGGCACCTGATTTTATTCGACAGAAGACATAAAGGAGAATTCATTGCAAAATATTAACACGTCTTTGAGATGCACTAACAAAATGGCGCTCTGTAAACAAACTGGATGACAGATAAACTCCGCGTGGTTAAAAAAGTAAGAAGAAAGACAAATAGTAAATCATTTTAAAAACTTCAACTTTAATCAACGGGAAACTTTTTGGCACCATGGTTACCAGCATGAGTTGGAATTCCTAAACAATGGGCACATATTTGTTTAATAGTATCAGAAGTTAGAATGGATTTTACCACTGATATTTATTTAGTTCTCCCTAATGTCAATCTTTTGGTTGTTTTTGAATCATTAAAAATCTCGGAGCTTAATTTTGCAGCACAATCCAGTGAATTGAATGACATATTATGTGTAAGTGTGGTGTAGCCCATTATCAGTTCTGCCGCTTGTGCTAATTGTTCCTGTTCAGACGATTTTGGTACAAAGTGACTGTCCAGTATTTTAGAAGCTTTTGTAGCATATATGTTTGTTTTATACTTTCAACTTCCGATGTGATTATGTATGTCAGATTTTCCGCCATGTGGAATGCCGATATAACACACATTGTACATTCTACTTCATGGTCATTCCCTTTCCGTTTTAAATATGACCATTCCTGCGAATATCTTTCACGAAAGGAACACTTTCTCTTAGGCATTTACAGAAGAATTCACAATCGTCTTTCATGCGTGATCTCTTCGTTACACTTACATAAGTAACTGGCAAAAAATCAGAACGGAAGGTAACACAAACTTGATATATGCGTTTATTGCCTTCCAGGTGTGCAACACTAATATTTTCAAAGAAATCACTCCATATAAAGTGCCTTTTATAAAGGAGTTGGGATTCAACAAATTTGAAAGAATTTACAAACAATAACACTGAATTTGTTGGAATTATACAAGCTTTCGCAGGCTTTAGTTGAGAAACACAATAGTTCATATTTCTCTATAATGATTTTTGTATGCGATATAGCTCAAACTTACTACTGCTGATATTTAGGATGTATTTTACCCAATAACAAAGCAACACTATTCTGATATTTTGGAAAACATTCTAATAAGTAAGACATATTGTTATACACATAGCAATTACAGCCTCAGCGTCATCTAGGGCATACTATGTGTACTTCGTGTTTTATGAGACTTCCGCGGTGCATCGCTGTGGTCGCAGCCACCCAGGAAACAAGTGGGAGACTAGACCTACAGCTTTCCTCCAGTTATTTTTGTTCGGCTTTATTTTAGAACCTTTTACTGGGCTCAAATCGGTACTCAGCCTTAATGTTTTTATTTTTGTTATATTTTCTTCTATTATTTATTTTAAAATATTTATTTGTCAATGGATTCATTATTTAGGTAATAACAGTTGTAGTGTGTTGAGTTTGTCAACAATAAGTAGTTTATTTTCAGGTTCCATTACAAGGGTAAGGAATCTCAAATCTTGTGATGCAGGGCTGCACGGAACCGATACGGCGAGAAGTGAATAACTTCCAACGTTCTTGTCTCAGGAAAGCAAACTATTCCCCATTTTGTGCAACTTTTCCAGATTCTTCTTAATTATCCAGCGTTCCTGTTACCAACCAAACCACACATTTTTTGAAATTACATGTTTTTAAAACCAAATTCCAGACGCTGGTGTCTCCGAATAAATGGTGAAACCTCTGGTGAGTACCATTTTGCGCTAAAGCATCTGAGTACAATCCAGATATTATCAACCTGTCTGCAAGAGGCAATCCGATGTTTAAAGATATGCATTTCATCAATGATAAGCAGAGCTTGGATTTATATGCACAATAAATATGAATATATGCAGGCATCTATGCACTAAAAATCTGCTAAATATTCCCTGAAACCTTGATAAAATGCATTTAAAATAAAACTCATTATTTCAAGGTCCTCACTTTTATTAACCTAGAAGTAATCCAATAGCAATTTCTTAAGCAGGAGCACAAATGATTTACTATTAATTAATCCATATTTCAGTATTAGTCGTGTTTATTGCAACAAATAATTAAATATTATTCATGGTTTCTGGAAGAAACAATTTTGTTCCGTCACTTAAAATGCGTTTATAATTCTATGGGAAGCTGTTGTGAATTTTGCCTAATCTATATTTTTTTGCAAGGCACTTATAGCAGTGGTTTTAAAATAATATATGTTTAGTTAAATAAATCTAGCAATAACTATCTCGAAAATCGCATTGACTACTTAATGCTTTAACACACTTGAACAGAACTATATTTCCAACTGTTGTTAAGAGCAGAATTTATATCAATCCATCATTCTATTTCCATGAAACCAAATAAGCTTTACTGCCCGCCTCGGTAGCGCAGATGGTAGCGTGTCTACCTCACGTTCAGGAGGTCCCGAGTTTGAATCTCGGTCAGGGTTTTCCCTTATCCTGAAAGACGAATGTCGGGTAACTATAAGCTTCATGAACCCTGGATTCATTTGAGCATAATTTCACAGATTTCACTCATTGTCTGAAATGACTTAAAGTTGGGCGTAAAATACGAAAAAAAAAAAAAAAAATTTACTCCTCTTCTCCTTCGGCATTTAATATTCCATTTGTATTTTTAGAAGCTATGTCTGAGCTCCAGTTTGAGCAGCTATACGTCCGTTTAGGTTTAATCAGAGACGTGTACATTAGTACATTAGTACATTGGTAACGAATTTTCTTTATTAAGTGAGTAAAGTGACCATTTCCATGATAATCGTTGATTTAATGGTCTAATGCAAGGGAAGACAGGTAGTAGCGGTGTGACGTCAGCTCCGTCTGCTCTAACTGCCAAGTATGCTCGTGAACGAAAAGCAGATTAGCGTATGAAGTCACCGCGCTGATTTTTGCGTGACAGGAAACGTATCGGGTTTTAACAATATGTACAACTTACATCTTGGGTGTTGTAATATTAATGCTGACTGCTTTAATTACACAATTGGTCAGAGTTTATAAACAATTACATTTTGGCTTTGTGCTATGAGAAAATATATAAAATTTCAACTCGAAGTATATCTGAAGGTCAGGCATGTTATAAAGTAAATAAAATAAAACATAAAATGGACATTCTTGTAAAAATCAGCCAACTCCTTCTTTTGTGTATGTTTTTCCTTCAATAAATCGTCACATTGTAAACTTAACAGTTCCATTAGATACGCGGCAGCTACGTTGTTATCATCGGGTGCGCTACACTTTACTGAACCCTCAGATTCTTTACTCACTGCGCCATTTATATAGACAGCTTGGTGCTACAGGGCTGCGCTGCTGTTGCCTGAAGTCACACGCACGGCACGCCTCGCTCCCGGCTGAAATACGTCACAACTCTCGAAGCTGCCTTTCTGTGCACTATACAGTGAAATGGTACTCCGGACTAAGGACAGCGATGTGCAGTCACTTTGGCAAAGCACGGGCCTTCTTGACTCGGACCGTTTCGTAGCATTAGATTTTGGGGGCTGAAAATGAGATATGAGAGTAATAGTATATACCATTGCACACATCTCACACAACCTCTGGATATAAATGTGACTGAGGATCAGACGTAGTCAGCCTATTACTATTCCAAAAATGTTGCTTTATTATGTTTGTTAATGTAAAGCAGAAAATATTAGATTGACCTTTGCCCCGCAAGGGTATGAATTTACTCATTTATAAATGTGAGTTACAAAAGTAAAGTTATAACTGCAGGTTGAGATTCGTATGACAATGTTTGTTTTCTGTACTCGTATTTGTTATTATTGCACACTTTCCTCTATGTAATTTTGAAAGTCATAAATGTTTATTATTGGTAACCTAAATATATCATTTTCTTTCAGATTGATTTCTTTTTATACATGTGTATTCCTTTTAAAGCTGAGAATGATTGAATGAACGAATGAATGAATGAATGAACGAACGAATGAATAAACGAATGAACGAACGAACGAATGAATGAACGAACGAATGAATGAACGAATGAATGAATGAATGAATGAATGAATGAATGAATGAATGAATGAATGAATGAATGAATGAATGAATGAATTGCTCTGCTGCCAGCTACATATTGACAAAATGAAATATTCCTGGTCAACTTAAGAAGATACAGCCACCAGTAACACAGAGAAGATTGGAAGGACTCTATATATTTTATTTAAATATCTTTGTCCAGTGTCAATATATCAGCGCCACCAGTATGTCACAGTTTCGTCCCGTAGGGGTTATTTCACATGCTATAAAATCTAGAAAGGGTGTAATGCAGGGCAAATAATTTCACGCAGTTCGAAACTAAGACACGAGGTGAGTGAGGGCATCGAATGTGGAGTCACTTTCGTGTAGAATTTGTTCTGGAATCTTGGTAGATGATCTTAAGCGTAAGGTATTTTATTTTCGAGTTTCTTTTATGAGTGTAGGGTACTTGATTATCGTAATTCCAAATTATTAAATTCAGTACGTGGGAAAACCACAATCGCAGTAGCACTGTTCGGTACATAGAATTTGAAACTGAAATTTCGTGAATCATATCAGGAGTCATTTAAAATTAAATCGATCCTGTTATAATGCGGAAGATGAGTGTATGTATGTGTGTGAGCCAAGAAGAGAGAAACAGAGATACTTTAACGGTACGTTCCTAGGCTACTGTTGGCTTACGAAAGGTGCCTCTGTAGGCACCCATTGATTTTCCTTCACCAAACAGCAACCTAAGAGCGTTCCCTTTAAGTATTTCTGTCTCTGTTTCCCGCCTCTCACGTGTTTACAATAGCATCGATCTAGTCTAAAACACATTAAACTTTTTTTTGATAGTTGAAGTTTTATGTATCTTACTATGAACAATTGCATGTGTTTTAAAATAAATTAAGGCGCCTATTCAATTAATCCTGCCTACTGTTCAGAATTTTGAAGCTTTGAGCGGTCTGTAAATATGAAAAAAGAATTTTTCAACTTAGATAAATGCCGGTGTTTTCTTCTAAAATAGTCAAGCGAAATATGCCTTTTTGAAAGATTTTATTTACTTTTGTAGTACCTCTTGTACTTAAATCAAAAGGTGAACAATAATTCAGTTTTGTGAACAAATGTTATATATCAAAATTTATAAACACACGGCTTATAAAAACTTAAAAATTTACAAACTTTTGCTAAGCAGATTTTTGATAATTACAAATGCGAGTAATTTAGGCACTGACTGCAAATATTCTTTCTGTCACCATACGGTGGAATAGGATAGTTATTAATATTTTAATGTAGCTTAAATTAATTTCCAGTGAAAGAATAGTTTAATGTCTGTTACCTAACCCTTCTCATACATAACGTGGACAGACTTAAGCTGTAACGTTTGAAAATTAATTGCCGTAACAGGTGCTTAAAGAAAAAGATCTTGGACTTTCGGTGTCTCTGACCAGCTGAGATACCATGGCACGATATTAACTTCTCCGATGATTCGAGATAGCTCAGTTAGTCAGGAAAGTCGAAGTTCCGTGGTTCAAATTCCAGCTATGACATTGAATTCGTACTTTATCTACCAGATACAATAAAAATGAAAAGTATTCGATAGATAGAGACCACATGAAAAATTCAATGCCATGGCCGGGATTTGTACCACGGATCTCCTGGTTTCCGTCTAGTCGCTTTTACCCATTGAGCTACCATGGCAAACGTGCCGTCCTGATATTAAATTCTACATTTGACTTGTATATTTCCCCGGTAGACCACTAGGGTCTCTCGGATTCGCGATACACCGTTTGTGGCAACTTACTATCGTAAGTACTTGAGTCCCAGGCTTCATCATTTAACTCTTATTATTTTAGTTAATTGGTAGAAATTAATCATTTCTTCACATTAGCCGTATATAGGCTAAGGTTTTTGATAGGTACAGGCATAAACCTTAGCCTATATACGGCTAGTGTGAAGAAATGATTAGATTCCATCAATTAACTAAAAGGAGAATTATTCCATTTTAGTCAAGAACTTGGTACCGTATTTCACAAAAAATACATGTTTTTGGGGGCTTTTTGAATGAAAACAAGACGCACTATTACACAAAAATTCCTTTCTGTAGGTGTCTGTGAACATCATAACTTATAAATGAAAGGAAATTTGGCATTTCAAGGATGCGTCCGGGAGGATTTTAAGAACCCCCC
>CM060950.1:369999175-370061414 GCA_030765055.1 Mantis religiosa
AGAGTTCCAAGCAGGATTTAAAACAGGGAAGAGAACAACTGATAATATTTTTGTAATTAGAACAGTCCTACGTAAATATTTAAGCAACAAAATGAGAAGGGTGTACATGAAATTAATAGATTTAGAAAAAGCGTTCGATACCATTGATAGAGAAACATTGTAGACAAAATTAAGTAATAAAGGGGTAAATAACTAGTTTATTGAAATCCTGCACAGGATATATCAGGATGAGTTTTACAACAAATTGCAGGGAAATAAAGTAACTGGTTGCATACAGAGTAAGTTGGGGTAAGGCTGGGATGTAAACTGAGTTCTATGCTATTTAACCTTTATGTAGATGATATTCTAGAGGAGATTTGAAAAACTAGGGTTCACTCACCAATTATTCACAATAATTGTTTGCAGATTTCCTAGTAGTGGGTGCCGTATATTGTGGAGGGATGAGAAGAAGAATTGAGGCAATAAGCAGTTACTGCTAAAATTGTGGTTAAAAGTGAATGAAAAGAAAACATAGATTATGGATTTTAAAAGGATATAGATTGTGTAAAGATGATAAATAGGAAAAAAATGAAAGAGAAACAGGGGTCGTAAAGAGATTTGAATGTTTGGGGATAAGGGTGAGCTGTGATGGAAGATGGGCTGAACAGAACAAGCTAGCTTTAGCAAAAAGTAAGGTGGCCATGAATGTCGTAAGATAAATTTTAAGGGAAATACCTGAAATTAATGTCAAATGAATTGAAACTATCTATATTGTCATAGTAGACAGCAAAATGCTACATGGAGCAGAGATATGGGGAGTAGATGAAGCATGGGCAGAGGTAGACGTTATTAACAAATTCTTCTATAAATATACTCTAGGCCTGCCATTACTATCCCCTAAAGGAGCAGCACAACTAGAGTTGGGAAGACATTCAACTAGAGTCAAAATTATCTTATTTATATGGAGCAAACAATTTGGTGGAAAGGAGTATTATTAAGGAATATTTTATTATGCAAATGAGAAGCAAATGGGAAGGGTCTTGGGCAAAAACGGTAAGCGAATTGATGGAACAGAGAGGTATGGGACACATATGGGGGAATGGGGATTATTATTATAGAGACATTTGAAAAGAAGTAGAATTAAGATCAGAAGATACTGATAGTGAAGTTATTCTTGCTGGTACAAGAGAGAAAAGCTCTTTGAGGAAATATAGTGAAATAAAAATATAATGGGAGAGGTAAAACCACCCAAATGTGCGTAATAAGCTAGGGCGAGAAGGATCTGCTAGGGCGAGGACTGGAGTCAGAAATTTAAAAGGTATTAGATATGTTAAGGCTGAAGGGAAATACCCAACGTGTGGAGAAGATGATACAGACTGGTATAGTGTACTGTATTGTAAAAAATCTGGGGTATGCAGAGAACAAACTTGGCAACAAAAATGGCATAGTTTTAAGGAGGGGACATAGGTATTACTAATCAGGAAAATTTTGTCTACTAAAGGAGAAAATGATTTAAGGAATACAGGGAAATATACTTGGGGAATGTCAGAGAGAAATTGTTAAGAATGATAAAGAGTAATCTGCAAGTAAGTTTGAAGGAACAAGATCATCAATACACGGAAACTAGGAGTTGGGTCTATTCAAACGAAACTTAAGCCAAGCAGATAGGAAGGGTATATACTGGGTGGGAATAAAAAAAGAAAGTTTGTTATTATGTGCTACGAATGTTTTAATGTACATATGTACGAGCATGTATGAAGAAAGCTGAGAAATAGATATTTCATTCTATTCTACTTTCTGAATTAAAGAGGGAAAGCAAGTTACTGCATCGAACCCCAAAATTCCATTGTTATTATTGTACAGTAAATCATGTTTTGATGGCACATGAATCCAATAAAAGCGTTTTATAAAAG
This sequence comes from Mantis religiosa, assembly GCA_030765055.1. Classification (NCBI taxonomy): domain Eukaryota; kingdom Metazoa; phylum Arthropoda; class Insecta; order Mantodea; family Mantidae; genus Mantis; species Mantis religiosa. Next base: position 370,001,068 of record CM060950.1, read on the forward strand.
AAGTGCTTGTGACTTCGTGTGCAGTTGACCTTTTGTCTGTAAACAGCATAACTCAAAACGGAAGAAATGCCAAAATTATACAACAAATATCATAATTTATTGGAGTTGTTACAATTCAACGATTTTTGACAAAACCACATAGCCCTAAATGAATTCTATATGAATTAATTTTCAAAATAATTTCTTAGAGAGGTTCTAAGGAATTTAATTAAAATACCAGCCTATGTTGTCCTCATTATTCAGATGGCATTTCGTACAATCTTTTATAAGTATTAGATGTTATGCGATGGAGGCAAAATAAATGTTACACAAAAATTCAGATCTCTTTAAAACACACACTTTATTTCAAATACCTTTTGTAATATAAACCATTCGCAAGAAATCCGTTGACACTGACTCGGACTGTTCAGTACTTTTGTGGTTTTCAAGTGTACCTCGCGATTGCATTTAACGAGTATGGAATTTTAAACATATCCGATGTCAGTAACATAAATAGGGTCTTAAGATATTATGTGTTTCCTGTCTTTCCTACATTGTTGCATATTGCGTGCCTGAAACTATTTCCTCTTCCTGGCGGTAGCAGTAGAGAACACGGTGGCATCACACACTAAACTAGTGCGGAGGTGTCAGCTGAGGTCATGCAGCCATGTCCTCTCTTGAACTAAACTTCTAAGAGAATTCGGAATACTTATTGCAACATCATTGCATCAATACGCTACAACAGCGTCAGAGCAGTTACGAAACACTACACGCAAAGACCGCACAACGCGTCTCAAACCTTGCGGAAATGTTTTGTTTCCTTGGAGCGTTTAACTTCTTCTTAGTGGCAAACATTTCTTCCTTAGCTTCCTGACACACAGTTTTTTCTTATTCTCCTTAATGAGTTCCGACTGTAAAGAACCACCATTAGGTTATTAAAATTAATGTTGTTTTGCAAACAACGGGGACGACTTCTCAAGCTTTATAATATTCTGAGACTCGGCAACTGCTCTAGTGTTTACTATCCACCAAATATTCTTGGGGAAAGTGTATTTCTTTGCCTTAGGAAGTCCATTTTTCCTAACCTGTCGAGCTAATTCTTTACATAAATTGGCATACGTGAACTGCTGTGAATTTTAATGTATCAGAGTAGAAGGATCCCATGTAAAAATATGGAAGGGGAGAATGAGACAACTACTTTAATGGAACGTTCTTAGGCTGCAGGTTGGTTATCGGTGGGAAATCGTCATAACACCTATGAATTTCTCTCCACCAATCAGCAGCCTCAAAGCATTGCGTCAAAATTCACTGTTCGTCTGTTTCTCCCCTTCCATATATTTACACCAGGATCATCCTAGTTTGGGGCAAGACATACATACATAAACGGACAATCTAAACCATTGAATGTATGGGTCTTTACTCTTCTTTCTCTAGCACTTATCTATGGTAAGTGAGTGTTGTATTTCACCCGAAAATTCGAATGAGAATTTCGTTGTAAATTCGAGATGTGACAGCTTCGGAACTCCAGAAAAATAATATCCAGAGAAGGAAGTAGTCATTTAATTAACATATTAATATCTTTGTTTTCTCAGAGCCATTTGTAACTTTTACCTTTTCTACCACTTAGCTTTAAGGTAGAGGAGTAATGTTTACCATCGACAATTTCTATTACAAATTCACAACGTGAACTTATGTTTCAAGGTAACTTGAATGCAAAAGTGTGTTGTTTCTTTTTAAATGTTTTAAGAAACACCTCTGCACATATTTGAAAAGCGAAAAGTTGAATAAATACTATGCTTGAGATTTAGGATCAATATTTTCCAAAAATGTCATTCAAACATCTTAAATAAAATACTCCGCGCCCAAATAGCATCTGCTCTCCTCTTTGGAGGCTACCTTTAGAATTTGTATTACGTATAAGCCATAGAACACTATACTAAACATTTATACCTCTTTAAAATACATAATTTACTTCAACGCACCCTTTTGTAGACGTTTTCAGACATATCTTATTATTGATTCGACTTTTGAAATACTTTGTTTTTTAAAGTGTCATCGCCAGACATTGCTTCACATGGTGTCACGTAAATTGCGTGTAGTTTAAAGGAGTATAGAGCTTATACCATCTTACTTTTAAATAGCGGACTATCACGTTGATTTTCTGTGAAGGTGAAGGAAGTGGATGATATATAAGGTCGAGATGAATGATAGGAAAGTTGATGGTGGGGAAATTGGTGGGATTGATGACGGGGGAAACCGGGGGACCCGGAGAAAGCCCGTCCCAGCTCCAAGTTGTCTACCACAAATCTCACACTGCGGTGGCCACGGATCGAACCCATACTGCCTTGGTGAGAGCCAAGAGGTCTAACCGCTCAGCCATGGCGTGGCCACATAAATAACACTGTTCTACACACAAAATGTCACGGAAATGAGAATAGCTAATGTTGACTAATTCGGGTCTACTGAATTCGAAAATGACATTGAAATTTTAAGTTTAGCTCTAGTTTTCAAGTTACAACCATAGCCTGATATTACATATTTTTCCACTAAATATTGGATCTCCACGTATAAACTCTTGGCAGCATGCCATAAATCTCAAAACACTCTGTAATCACTGATCATTCATTCTCGCTGCACACGTGTTCATCACGAAATCGATAGAATTGTCGCCTGGAAGTGTTTTCAGATCTTATAAAGTGTTGTACAAAAGTGGCCGTATTCCTCTTGTGTTCCGAAGTGGTTTCATGATACTTTTGTTGTTTTATATTATCATCTTACATTCTATTCTTATAGACAAGTAGAAAAATACCTTGGAAATGTGTGAATAATTCGAATAGCTTTTGTTATATATGCGGAGAAGTTATATTTGCATCGAGGAGGCGTTCCATAACACCATATATTAAAAAGCATATTTGTTATATTTTGGGTGTAAGATAGGGGACCAGGACAAAATATGGACACCACATGTGTGCTGTACTACATGTTCATCGAAACTTTATGCGTGGATCAAAGGAAAAGGACGTTGCATGCCGTTTGCAATGCCCATGGTTTGGAGGGGGCCTACTGATCATACTACTGATTGTTATTTCTGTATGCCCCCCATCAAGAAAAGAATGTTCATTAAGAAAAAATAAACATTTGTGTACCCTAATATACCTTGAGCAATTCGGCATGTACTTCATAGTGAAGGACTCCTTGTTCCTCAACCTCCACAAAATTTTATTGTTGACTCTGACGAACATAACAGTGTTTCCTCAAACAGTGAAGAACAGGAGCTATCAACTTCAAGAGATGCAGACTAGATGCTAAGCACATGGCCATATGCAACAAACTCATTAAGCAAACCCACAAGAGACGTTTGCCTAAACGCAGTTAAAAGTTGATTGCGGTAAAGCTTGCATCCTGGTGCACCATTACTAGTCGCCACTTAGCTGGCAGTGTTTATCTGGTAGGCGCTCGGTGCCGTAGAGCGCACCGCTCGTTTCAAATGCAACTGTTAAGAAGGCTGCCGAACACGCCCGGAAGTTCATCGCTTCGTGTTCGTCATATATCGTTTGTTTTTCGCTTAGCATTTATCCAAGCAGAAGCACGTGTATAAACAGCTATAGAAGAATATAAACATAATGTAAACCAAGAGCAAGAGGGCTCCAAACCTTTCTGCTTTCGAAGTAGATATTTTGTTAGACTTGGCGTCTCACTAAGAAGTTATAGAAAATAAAAGAACTGATGGAGTTACAATAAAACAGAAGGAGGCCACGTGAGAGCAGCTGGCCTTACAATTTAACAGCAGTCCAGGAAAGCGAAAAATGTTACATTATTCCAAAATTATGATTTTGGCTGAAGTATTTTAATAGTCTGCTGTTTTTAGAAGATGATTCTCGGTAACTAACCTCTGGTTAAAGTTATAATTATTTATCAAGAGTTCGTAAAATAATACCTATATATTGCGTGTACAAAGAGCCTTGTGGCATAAAATTCTAGCGCACCGACAACGCTGTTAATAAACAAAATAATATTTCATTTGTAAGTTAAGGATTTGTGATTATTGATGCAAAGCAAACTTGCTCTTGCAAAACCGGAAGAAAAGGTTATACCAGCTTCATCTTCTCAACCACAATTTGTAACTTATATCCGTTATTATACTGAGGGACATGCTTTGCAGCTTTTGTCTTAATAAATTGCTTTTGTTTCAGGGGTAACACAAAGAAGTGCATCAAAATTAAGAACGTGCTACGATAATTTAAAGAGAAAAGATAGAAAAGACATTGCAGATGAGAAATTGGAGGTGTACAAAACAGGAGGAGGAAAAAGGAAGTGCGTGAATGTTGTACATCCCAAATTGAAAGAGATGCTTGCATCAACTGCAACACCCCTAGAGAACTCATTCGATAGTGATGCCACATACCAGCAGGCAGCAACAGCAGATGGTATGTAATAATCTTAACTAATTTGATTGTCATATAACTAGAAAATTCAATGGTGTCATGGCTTATAGTGCTGGTAGCAACACTTTCATGGGGTTTATTTGCAATGGATTAGTAACAAATCACTTAAATACCATTTGCACTATCAAAAGAAAACTGCATGAAATGGACTAACAAGCCAGTTATATTTTGATGTCTTGAAATTGAAGTATTTCCATCATTTGATGTAAAATAATGCAAAATAATTAAAATGTGTGTTATAGTTTGTTCTTTCTTAGCAGTGGATAAAAATAACTGCTCTTGTACTGTCTACCCACCACAAGAAGACAAGCTAGGCCTGAAGACGGAGAGGGACTTGAACAGTATCTGCTCTGTTAGTGGATCTGTTTACTACGAAATGAGTGTATGCATATGAGTCACCCATGCTGTCAGATCTAATGCTTCTTTCAATAACTGCAGTGATAGATAGGTATTATGTATGAGTGAGTTATGTGACCACATTGTGTATTTTCATAAACCTAGTATCTTTACCATATCTAGAAGGCGAGCATAAATACTGAAAAAGTAATTACATTACACATTCTTCTGCCTTGCTATCTTATGGTGGACAGACAGTAGATGCCATTTACATTAGTCATAATCTACTATTATGCTATGTAATGCATTTATTAGTCCAAATATTATTTTTGTAGTGGTATACTTATTTATTACTCCATTTGTAATATTATTAATATTTACATAGGATATTACATTGATCTACATTGGGATACCAAAGAGAATACATTTTGGGCTACTGCTGAACTGGGCCCTGGTGCCTGTGCAATTAGGACAGCTTTATCTTTCCATAATCAACAGTAATTAGCTAAAAATTTGCTATGAAATGAAGCAGATACATGTCTACATGTTATAGTAACGTTCGCTGCTAGAGTTTCAAATCTTATACGTACACATATATGTGAATAGTTATTACAAGGACATTTGTTTTTCTGCAACTTGTTACAGGGCTTACACAAAGTTTGGAAACCTCCAGTGATGTGGTTCCAGTAACAGAAATTGAGGTAAGATTTCATTTCATATTGTCACATATGTGATATAGGTATGTTGTTTTCTAACACCCAATGGTTGACAATGATTTCATATTGTCACATATGTGATATAGGTATATTGTTTTCTAATACCCAATGGTTGACAATGAAATCATTAGTCTTCTTGCACTCAAATATTTTTCATAATCCTTGTGTATATTTTGAACTGATGTACAATTTGTGATTGTAGCTCATTTTTAGAATACATAGTGGACAAACTGGGGAACAGTATATTCCATTTCTATGTTAAATTACTGTTTGTAAGGTTTTGCGATGAAGAACATATGTTAATAAAATTAATACTCTTTTGGTTAAAAATAGTTATGATGTAATACCATTTTCGAACTTACAAAGGAGTCTCATGCTAACAAATAATTTTAACATTTGGGTAATCTTTTCACTGATAAATATACATTGTGTCATGCTGTTAATTCTTTTTTGCTGATATTTTTAAATTGCTAAGAGCTTTATTTCAAGTTCAGGATCCAAAAAGTGCCAAATGATGATTGTTTTTGCTACAGTTCAAGTTTGTGCCAATCCACGTTTTGATACACTTTTTCAGCGTTACTAATGTTGACAACGGTTATAAAAATATTACAAAATCATAAATCCAGAATCAGGGAAAACTTGACATATAACAATATGGAAATCAAAATTTTAATGTAAGATTATAATTTTCTATCCCTGGTTTACTTTCTACAAACTGTAATTATATTTAAATGAAATGCTGTGTATATATGGAGTACCTTTTTGTTATTTCCTTTCTTAATGACAGAAAGGTAGTATTTTTCTTTAACTATATTTGGGCATGTGCACAAATCTCGTTAAACAATAACTTTGCCTGTAGTAGAGCTATATTTATTACATATAAAACAGGTATACTGAGTGAGAAAGTACAATAAATTAAAAAATTACATGTTACTGATACACAATTACACTACAATTTCTCTTATTCTCTCTCTCACACACGCTCACACATACATATTATGTATTACAATAATTATACCATGATTTCTCTCATTGTCTCACACACAATAATAAGCCATTTGAAAGCAAATTAACACTTCTTTTCTTTGCTACAGGAATTCCAGCTACAGGAAGCAACACCAGCTTCCATGCCAGCAGAAGAAGCTGAGATTCATGTGGTCAACTCTACGCCGAATATTTGGCAGCAACGCAGGATGGCACCCAAACCCAAACCTGCAACAAGTATAGTTGATGCTTGTGAAAAATGAGATGAGGTTCTCACGACACAGTTGGACCTCATTAAAAAGGAGCATCAAAAGGAAATGGGAATAAAAGGGTAAAAGTTATTGGTATTAAAAGAAAAATTAAAATACTGGAGAAATAAAAACAGTGTGTAAATAAATCTTATATGAATAAATATACATACGTATCTTAACTAAAGTGTTGATTTATTATCGCCTGTCTCACTGCTCTTCCCGATAATGCGTCATTACGATGCATTTGATGTTCTGCTAGAACAGGATCATTTCCCTCAATGTCTGCTCTCCTCACTAGTTGCAGATGGTCTAGCAGCCTTTGAATTTCAGGATCTTGAGAAGGTTCCTCGAAACTGAAACTCCTGGCAATGTTGTGCAGCACTGCTGTGGCTACGAATATTGCCATAGTATTTTGCAGGTCACATCTTAACCCCAATGACAGTACTGGAAACCTCATTTACCAAACTCCATACTGCCTGTCCACTGTGTTTCTGGTTCTTACATGTGCATTGTTAAAACGTTGCTCAGCAGCAGTTTGTGGGTTTATAATTGGGGTAATTAAATATGGTCTGCAACCATAGCCACTCTCTCCCAGTAAATAACCATGAGGCATTTCTTCATTTTCAAACTTTGCTCTTAGGCTGGAGTTTCTAAATATTGTACTATCCTGCACCGAGCCTGGCCACCTTGCAACAATGTCCCTAATAAGTAAATTATGATCACTTACAGTTTGGCAATTGAGTGAAAAATAGCCTTTCCTGTTTATACAAACTTCGCCATTATCACCTCCAGGCGACTGAATCCTTAGGTGCGTGCAATCTATGGCTCCAAGTACTCCAGGAAAACCACTAATTGCACTGAAGTTATCAATGACTGACCTTACATCAGCATTACTTGCCGTAAATTGTATATAATTGTGTCCAAGGTCAGTTATTGCTCGCTGCACACTGTTTATAATACGCAACGCCGTAGTTCGATGAGTATTTGATACGTCGCGAATTAGTATATTATCTACACCTGTTGAATAAAATCTTAAAGTTGTTAATACTCGATTCATTGGGAATTCTAACCTATCACACAGTTTGTCCACTAGCCACCACACTACTTCCTTGGATAATCGGAATCTTTCTTGAAATTTCCTATCGTTCATATCATCAAAAGATTTCCTCTATCCACTATAACGGGTATGCGATTATTGTCACCACCGTGAATGTATTCCATGTATAGCAATTCGTCCTCGAAATTATCGCGTTCCAAAACATAAACCGTCATTTTACAATTAAGAGCTAAGATAATCGGCCATTCACGGCCGGTCAGAGTTAAACGACGATTAAAACCTGTATGAAGTTCACCGTCCACCAGAAATGACCGCTCATCCCCTTAAAGTCAGTATTTAACCGCGATAATATCTTGATCGAGATTGGTGCACACAGCCAACAGACGCGTTCAATCATAAGATCACACAAGAAGAGCTCAATGATTTAATCAGGGATCTAAATCTTCCTAAACATAAGGCAGAACTTCTGGCATCGAGGTTGCAACAATGGAATTATCTGCACCCCTACTTGAAGGTGACAACATTTCTAACTAGAAATAAAGATTTGGAGGAATTATTTATAACTGAAGGAGATTTCACGTACTGCAAAGACATTGATTGCCTGATGATGCATTAAATATGAGGCATATTCCTGATCAGTGACGACTATTCACTGATATTTTGAAGACAAGTCTTAAAGCGGTATATTTACATAACGGAAATAAGTTTCCTTGCATTGCTGCGGCTACCAACACAAAAGAAACGTATATAAATATGAAAAATATTTTGATGGGAGTAGATTATTAGAAATACCAGTGGAAAGTATGCGGTGATTTCAAGGTCAGTCTGGCCTAAGCGACCGAATAGAGCGGACGTGTCTCGTGACGTGTGTTGTTTGCAAGTGGTGTCGCGGGGACGTACGTACGGTGAGTGCCAGAGCGGCATTCACCGCTAGCACAATTGTGCTCACACCTTCGCGTGTGCATTTTTCGGGAACGTTCACTTCAGTTGTGGAAAATGGAGATGTATGCTAGAAAAAATACAATCAGGGTTAAATTCACAATGAATGCGATGATACCCACAGCTTATGAGGTACATGACTTTATAGCAGATACTTTGCGGTTAAATGCGGAACAAGTTGATACAATATAGCTAATCGCCAGTGAACGCGCAATTTACATAAAATTGATCTCGGTTTTGTTGCTGGAGACAATTTTAAACAATTTTCCTGAATGAACGCCGTTCACATACATGAATGGTGAAATCACTAAAGTAAAGATTGATCACGTTACCGGTAATGCTATCAATTTGCGAGTATTTGATGTACCACCAGAGCTCCCAAATGAAGTGTAAAAGCAGCACTGAAAAATTATGATACTGTGTATGATATTCGGAAAGAACAATGGGGTCGTCAATATCGTGTTGTGGTGTACAACGGTATACGACCGTAAAGATGCCACTAAAGACAAATGTTCCTAGTTATATTGTGATAGGCAGCTACCGGTTATGAGTATCATATCCTGGCCAACCCCGATCATGTTATGTCTGCCACAGTACAGAACATCAAAAGGAGATATGTCCACAAAGATCGACACAGTTGCGACCGGCTGAGGCTGTACCGAGGAACGACATGGCACCCATTGCTGCGGCTGGGAGCTTGCAACAGGGAGAATTGCAACCCATAGTTGACAATCCACAGCCTTCAACAGCGAGTGAGCAACAACAAGATGAGTCGACACAACAGGAGCTGATGCTGGTTGAGAAAAAGGATTATGCCACCGTGCTTTGCAATAGTTCTGGGAAAAGAGGACTTCGGCACACCACGGAGAGGAAGGAGCATACCGGATGTTCTTCATGATGTCTGAGACAGCTACAGAGGCGGAGATAGTTCCCAATGAAAAGAAACGCGTCAAGAGGGCAAAGACACTCAAAGCTAGGAATGTAGAAACGTCCTGGAGCAGCCAGATGGAACAGCAGCAGGAACCGGCGGGGTTTGTGTCTGCTGAACAGCCTGGACTACAGGTTTTACCACCAGAGCCCGCAACCACGACGGCAACAAACCAGCTAACAACAGCTGCTGCACATTTTGACAGCAGCGTCAGGGAGAAGCAAGACAACCAGCTTTCTTACGAGGTTTAACCTGCAGGGGAGGACAAGGGAAACAGGAATTCGGAAGAGGGTGGAGCGTCACAGCCTGTGCAGAGGACGGGGTACCAGGCGGTGTGCGTATGTGCTGCTGTCGGTCCACAAGTGGTTATAATTGACGGGGTTCCAACTACGCAACATTCTGTGCGTGACCCTCGGCTTCAAGTTCATGAAACGCAACACAACTACAAAGACAGTGGTGCGTCGATGCCAAGGAGGGCACAATGGTGACAGGTGGAAAGCAACATCCTCAGTTGGTGAGGAAAGATACGGAATCGGGTTCGCCGCATCTCACGGCGCAGGACTGGACAAGGCAGGAGAAGGCGTGTGATCCCCGAGTAAAGAAAGAGTCACAGCCGCAGGCTACTCAGGATTAGGCACTCAGCTAGCAACATACACCCAGCCTTAACAGCAATTTGAAATTAGCTCTTCCAGCTTGTCATATCCGTGACAACTACCCTCATTAGGATGATCTACTTGAGAACAATAGACACTATAAATGTGAATGGTTTCAGGAGTATAGTGGCCGAGAAATTGCTCAATACTCTTCTGCTTGTAAATAACATTGACTTCTGCTTTCTACAGCAAGTTAATACATTCAATCTGCACACTCTTTACACTTATGATTATAAGGTTAATCTAGGCTTAGATGGAAGGGGCATTGCCCTTGTATACCGAAACGAACTTCATCTACAGAATTTTCAGATGGGCCCATCTGGCCGGATCCTCTCAGTGACATTGGACGACAAAGTGTTAGTAAATATTTACGCTCCCTCCGGTACACAATATAGACAAGAGCGAGAGCAGTTCTTTCAGAAAGCTTTAACTACACATTTTTTGTACGGTAGGAATATTTGTTAGCCGGTGACTTTAAATGCGCTCTCTGTGCAAAGGACCAAAAAGGGGTCCCAATTTCAGCATGAAGCTCCAGAATTTGGCGTCACAACTACAACTGCAGGATGTGTGGGAACTAAAGCATGGAAATGATGTGGAATGCACATTTATTAGGAGCACCTCAGGCTCAAGGACAGATAGAGTTTATATCTGACCAGGGATAGCTACTTCTGTACACCGAATTTGCGTTCTGCCTGCGGCGTTCAGTGACTATCACACAGTGATTTGCCAAATACAAATGTCGGCCATCTCTGCGGAAGTTGCCGGGCGGGATACCGGAAGCTCAATAATTCTATTTTAGAGGATTCCGACGTTATGGTGTAGTTTCAGACTAAATGGCGGCTACAGTTCTCCAATGCAATGCATCTAGGAAGAGTGACTGGTGGACTGTAACGCATGCACAAATTACTACTATGAAGGATTTTCGCTCAATAACATTGTTAAATTATGACTATAAGATATTTAATAAAGTAATAGCAAACAGGTTGAGAGGAGCGTACACTGAAATATTGCACTGCAGCCAAGCGGTGATCTCGAAGCGAAATATCACTGTTACGCTGGGAGAACTGCGTGATATCCTCATACACTTTCCAGGAGAATAGCAGGTGGCGGTTTGGATAAGCTTAGATTTCCATCAAGCATTTGATAAAGTGCAGCATTCGTATCTATTTAAAGGCGACGAATTTTCCGATTCACGTGATTAAAATTATTGAAGGCCTTTATGGTGCAGCACATCCCGGGTGTTACGGAATAGCTGGTTTTCTATTCCAGTACGAATAGGCCAGTCAATGCATCAGGGGTTACCGTTATCAATGGGGTTTTTACTCTAGCGTTAAACCCTCTACTTCAAAAACTGAAAGATGCTCTACATGGGGATGCGCTGTACAATGACCGCTTTAAAGACAGTGCTTATGCGGACGATGTCACCATTGTAGCGACTAAAAGTCACGATATGGCAGCCCTACAGATTGGGCTGCAGATCTATACAAGGATGTCGGGTTCAAAGTTAAACGTAAAAAAATCGGAGACATTACTGCTTGGACAGTGGTTGGATCCAGTGCAAACACTGGCAATGCAATGTAGCATCACCACCAGAATACTTGGCATCACCTTTATGGGAGATATAGAAGCCACCATAGTTCTAAACTGGAGAGAGAAAATCAACCACTTGCGACATTCGTTATCGCTGGAGATGGCTCGGAACCTGAATTTTATGCAGCGAATTTGGTACCTACATGTCTATGGTCTCAGTCAAATTTGGTGCTTAGCACAGATACTGCCAATTCCGAAACGTGACGCACAGAAACTTGAGCAACTGCTTGGCTATTTCTTATGGGTAAAGCCTACAGGGTGAGCAGAGCACAGTTGCGTTTGCCACAATCCAAAGGTGGATGTGGACTGGTTGGCATCGCCAAGAAATACATGGCCTTATTACAGAAAATTGCTATCAGATCACTGGGTGGTAATGGTTCATCGATAGATGGGAGTTTCTGGCAGGATCAGATACAGAACCCTCAGAGGTTATATCCGAGATTTAAACCCATTGTTAACCATCTCAGGCATCTGCTGGACACCAGTGATGACCTCGCAGTTTTCGAATCAACGAGAAAGCAATATCAGCTGCTCAATACATCTCAGTACCCAGAGATGGAAGAGAAGGAAGATAGAGAGTGGAAACTTATATGGAAGAATCTCTTGAATAAAATTTGTTCCTACTGATTGGCAAGAGACAGCATATGAAATGTTTAACGAGACCATACCAACAGCGGAAAAATTGTGGCGACATGGCTGCGCAACATCTAACATATGCCAAATTTGTTCACAAATAGATACCTAGGAACATAGGACTGCCTCTTGGAAACAGGTGCAGAATATCTGGATAGAGCTCAGAGGCTTTACTGGAAAATGGTGCCCGCCGGAGTTTCCACAATGTCTTCGGAGGCTACAGCGACTGGAATTCAGTTTAAAATACACGTCGCTCCACAGATGTGCTATCTGGTTGCTAATGGGTACATTACACTGGATAATTCAGAAAAGTCCTGGAAATTTGGCATTACAGAGGGAATAGTTTGACTTCCTGTGAAAGGAACACTGGAAGCTAATCACTTCTGGACTCAGTGGTTCCATGGAGCCCTACATCACCAGATTTGAGCTCCTTTACACTGGTTCATGAGTTAACTTCCATTCCAACATCCAGGCTGGTTGCTTTCACTGAGCGCAGACAATCTTCAGCGAGACCATTTTTCTCGCCACATGGTTCTTAGAACAGTGTTCATTCAGATAGCTAGGCAATCCTTTGTAATTACTCTCCTCCTCAAATGGACGCAGGAGGATAAACTAAGAGTCACAACATTTACCATTTTGAATACAATTGCATATGTGAAGTGTTCATTAACTTGTACAGCAGTTAAAATTTTGATATATCATTATTGTTAGATACAGTAAATATTGTCACCCAATTAGCGGTAGGCATGAGGCCCACAGCTGTGAGGAAACCAGCCACGCCTCCCATTAGTCTCTGTCACTAACTGAGGGGTGGTTAGGGAAAAGTCGCTTGTCCCTAGGCGCTTCTCTCCCCTTCTTCTGCCCTCCGGAACTTTCGTGGGGGAAACCAGAGACTTCTAGAAGAACGGTGACATTGCTATAAAAAGGGTTTCAGAGAGACAGTCAGTCAGTGTTTGACGTGCTAGCGAACGAGCGCCGTGTTAAGGAACGAGAAGACTGTGTACGTGCATCGGAGTATTGTCCGTAATTACTAGTGCAAGTGAAATTGTAAAGGACGAACTGGTGAATTGTAATTGTGTGCAGCACGTAATTCTGTGTAATTGGCAAGTGTTAAACTGTAAGTCGGTAGAAATAAAGAACATTGTTGAGTTTGTGTAATTGGACTTTTCATTTCACGAACCCACAAAGTCACAATTGGTGTCAGAAGTGCGACATAACACAACGGAGGCAGCATTAGAAAAGATTTTAGCGGAACTGAAAGAAATGAAGACGGCAAATGAAAACCTCGCTGCAAAAACAGAAGCGGCAAACAACAACCTCACCGCCGAGTTGAAACAAATGAAGACGGCCAACGACAACATCACCGAGAAGATGGAAGAAATGAAGGCCGAGTTAACCACAGAAATGAGAGCAGTGAACGGCAGTCTGGCCACGGAAATGAAGGCGGCGAACGAGGCTCTCGCCGCAAAGTTTGAAGAACAGTTGGCCGGCGTAAAAGAGGACGTCACAGAGTTAGGCGAGTGCGTCGAAGACCTGGCGAGCCGCGTTAATGAGCTGGAAGGAAAAGCCGACAGCAGCGTGAAGTCCCTGAACGCCATGGTGGAGGACGTCGTCGGCAGGAAGCTGAAGGATTTAAAGGCCGACGCGCCGGGACGCGACACAACATCTGCGCGCGTCAAACCTCCCAAGTATCACGGCGCGTAAACGTTTGAGGTCTTCCGCCGCCAGTTCGACACAGTGGCCAGGCACAACGGATGGTCACTGGAGGAGGAGGCCACACAGTTAATAGCCAGCCTCCAGGGAAGAGCCGCGGAAGTTCTAAACGCGGTGCAGACGACGGCGGCGCCCAAGGACATCTGGGAGGCCCTGGAGAATCGCTTCGGGAACCACCGCTTAGCCGCAGCATACCGAAGCCAGCTAAAGGCAAGGTCGCAGCAGCCGGGGGAGACGCTGCAGGAGTTCGCCATAGCCATCGAGCAGCTGGCTAGCAAGGCCTTGGTTGACCTGCCACTGGAGTTCGTATCCCGGGAAGCCGCCTACAATTTTGTCGACGGGGAACGGGACACGGAGATTCGTCAGCGCCTAATGCTCGGCGAATATAAAACCATCCACGAGGCGCTGACAGTGGCATTAAGGATGGAGGCGGCCAAAATAACATTCCTCCCGACGTCGAGAACGAGGAGCGTCCGCTATGCCGCAGACAGAAGACCAGCTGAGGGACGCCGGCGAACACCTAGTGGCCTGTGTTGGGGGTGTGGACCGCCCGGACACCTACAGAGAGACTGCCCACGCCAGGAAGAGTAGCCGGAACACGAGTAAGGGCCGTCGTGGAGAGGGGCACGTCGGCGCCATCACCACCATCCCCTCGAGTGACACTGCGCGCCGTCAGCCGGCGTATGGATGACAGCCTCATCGCGGACGGTTGGATAAGAGGAAAGCCGTGCCGCGTGCTGGTGAACACCGGGGCGGCCGTGACCATCATCAGACCTGACGTGGCGAAGGGTTTGCCGACAAGGAAGCCAAGCCGGCCATACCAGCTTGTCACGGCATCGGGCGACACCTTGCCTGTGGAAAGGGAGGCCCTGCTGGAGTTGAACTTGGGACGGAGTGCCGTGCGTCTGTGGGTGTTCGTCGCGAAGGTGGCTGAGGAGGTGATCCTGGGACTGGATGCCCTCAGGAGCCATGAGGCGACGGTCGACGTCGGCAAGAAGGTCCTGCGGCTTAACGGAGAAGAGGTTATACTCCGTCAACCTGAAGAGCGCCTTGGAATTTGCAGGGTCGTCTTGGACGAAGACGTGGTTGTCCCCGCGAGGAGCGAGGTGGTGGTGACGGCGCGACTGGAGGGCCAGAGAACCAGGAACATGATGCTGGACCAGAAGACGCCTGTAAACGGACTGTGTGTAGCCAGGGCATTGCTGCCGTGCCGAGAGGAGGTGCCCGTGAGACTGCTAAATCCTACGGACGCCGATCACGACGTCCAGGCCGGGACGGAGTTGGGAATGTGCGAGCCCATGGTGAGCGTAACAGCTATCGACGAGACCCAGGTGCCGGCGCTGAAGCAACACCTGGGGCCCCGGCTAGAAAGCTTGGTGGAGAGGGCGGCCGACCACCTGACCACAGAACAGCTGGAGAAGGTTCGACAACTGCTAAGGCGGTATCAGCGCGTCTTCAGCCAAGGTTATAGTGACTACGGCCGCACGGACAAAGTGCTTCACCGCATCGACACCGGGGACGCCCGGCCTATTCGGCAACCCCATAGACGCGTTCCGCTGGCGAAGCAAGGGGCGGTACGAGACATGCTGGAGGACATGAGATCCAGGGGAGTGATTGAAGAGTCTGACAGCCCTTGGTGTTCCCCTGTAGTCTTGGTGACAAAGAAGAACGGCAAGCTGCGCTTCTGCGTAGACTACAGAAAGTTGAACGCCGTCACCCGGAAGGACTGTTTTCCCTTACCCCGGATTGACGACACCCTGGACACGCTAGCTGGTGCACAGTGGTTCTCGACCCTGGACCTGAAGTCGGGCTACTGGCAGGTAGCTCTAGACCCGAGAGACAAGGAGAAGACCGCATTCTCGACGGACGAAGGTCTTTGGCAGTTCACGGTTATGCCCTTTGGCCTCTGCAACGCACCAGCTACCTTCCAACGCCTCATGGAGTCAGGATGAGAGGGCTGACTTACGATGCCTGCCTGCTATACCTGGACGACATCATCATCGTCGGGAAGACTTTTGAAGATCACCTCGAGAATCTGAGTAAGGTGCTACAGAGACTGCAGGCAACCAACTTGAAGCTGAACGCGAAGAAGTGCCAGCTCTTCCGCAAGGAAGCTAACTACTTGGGCCACATAGTCTCAGCAACCGGAGTGGCCACAGACCCGGAGAAGACAAAGGCTGTGAGAGATTGGCCTCGCCCAAAGGATAAGAAAGAATTGCGCAGTTTCCTGGGGCTGTGCAGTTATTACAGGCGCTTCATAAAGGGGTTCTCCAACATCGCAAAACCCCTCACCCGCCTGACAGAGGAACACCGGCCTTATGTGTGGACGGAGGACGCAGAAAACGCTTTCCAGCACCTAAAGGAGACCCCGTGCAGTGCTCCAATTTTGGGTTTCCCACAACCGGGTGGCGCCTTCATTGTGGACACCGACGCCAGCGACCATTGCATTGGAGGTGTCCTATCGCAGATCCAGGATGGCCATGAGCGGGTGATAGCCTATTACAGCAAGACGCTATCCAAGGCAGAGAAGAACTACTGCGTCACCCGACGGGAGTTACTGGCGGTAGTAAAGACATTGGAGCACTTCCACAAGTACCTGTACGGTCAGCCATTCCACCTGAGGACTGACCATTCCGCCCTAACCTGGCTATTGAGCTTTAAGAACCTGGAAGGCCAGACAGCACGTTGGGTCCAGAGGCTGCAGGAGTACGACTTCACCTCGGAACATCGTAGAGGGAAGAGCCACGGTAACGCAGACGCCATGTCCCGAAGACCCTGTCCAGAAGAGTGCGGCCAGTGCACAAGGGTGGAAGAGAAGGAGCGTGCCCCAGCAGTCCGAGCAGTTGTGCCAGTGCCTGCTGAAGGCTGGGATAGCGCAGGCCTGAGGAGGGAGCAGCTGGCGGACGCAGACTTGGGGCCACTCTTGAGGGAAGTGGAGGCAGGGATGAGACCAACCTGGGAGGACATCGCACCGAGGAGCGCCACCTACAAGTCGTACTGGGCCCAATGGGACTCGTTGAAGACCAGAGAGGGCGTGCTGTTCCGGGTATGGGAATCACCCGATGGGAAGACGCACAGAGAGCAGTTGGTACTTCCCCGGAGTAAGGTCCCGGAAGTCCTGGAGGAAGTGCACGCCGGTACTTCGGGAGGACACCTGGGAGCGAACCGAACAATTGACAAACTACGGCAGCGCTACTACTGGCTGAGACTCCGAGCAGATGCTGAGAGATGGTGCCGTCAGTGTCACGTGTGCGCGGCGAGTCGTGGCACTCAGACTAGGAGCCGGGGTCGCATGCAGCAGTACAACGTCGGAGCGCCATTCGAACGGATCGCCGTTGACATTGCTGGACCGTTCCCAGTTTCCGACCGAGGCAACAAGTACCTAATGGTGGTATGGACTACTTCACCAAGTGGCCGGAGGTGTATGCCATCCCAAACCAAGAGGCAAAGACAGTCACAGACTGCCTCGTGGAGCAAGTATTCTGTCGATTTGGGGTGCCGTTAGAGCTACACAGTGACCAGGGTACCAACTTTGAGTCCAACCTAATGAAGGAGGCACTACAAAGGCTTGGGGTGAACAAGACTCGCACTACGCCTCTACATCCCCAATCGGATGGCATGGTCGAAAGGTACATCAAGACCTTAGAGGAACACCTGAGGAAGGTCGTGGCCAGCCATCAGCGAGACTGGGACGTCAAGGTGCCACTGTTCTTGCTGGCCTATCGCTCGTCTACACACGACACAACTGGGATGACGCCAGCCAGCTTAATGTTCGGCCGAGAGTTACGCCTCCCTTGTGACCTGGCTTTTGGAAGCCCTCCGGAAGCGAAGCAGCCAGCGACCGAGTATGTGGAGAACTTGGTGGACCATCTCCACGACATGCACGAGATGGCTCGCCAGAACATCCAGAAGACGAGCGACCGCATGAAGACCAGGTATGACAGGCAAGCCAACAGCCAAGGGTTCCAGCAAGGTGACCTGGTCTGGTTGTACCGTCCTACCCGGACCAAGGGACGCTGCCCGAAGCTCCAGCAGCCTTGGCAAGGACCGTACCGGTTTTGTGAAGAAGATTAACGACGTGGTCTACCGCATCCAGAAGGTTCCCCCAGGAAAGATGTTGGTGGTACACCTGGATCGACTAGCCCGCTACGATGGTGCTGTTCGGGACGACCAGCTTTGAGGAGGGAGCAGTGTCACCCAATTAGCGGTAGGCATGAGGCCCACAGCTGTGAGGAAACCAGCCACGCCTCCCATTAGTCTCTGTCACTAACTGAGGGGTGGTTAGGGAAAAGTCGCTTGTCCCTAGGCGCTTCTCTCCCCTTCTTCTGCCCTCCGGAACTTTCGTGGGGGAAACCAGAGACTTCTAGAAGAACGGTGACATTCCTATAAAAAGGGTTTCAGAGAGACAGTCAGTCAGTGTTTGACGTGCTAGCGAACGAGCGCCGTGTTAAGGAACGAGAAGACTGTGTACGTGCATCGGAGTATTGTCCGTAATTACTAGTGCAAGTGAAATTGTAAAGGACGAACTGGTGAATTGTAATTGTGTGCAGCACGTAATTCTGTGTAATTGGCAAGTGTTAAACTGTAAGTCGGTAGAAATAAAGAACATTGTTGAGTTTGTGTAATTGGACTTTTCATTTCACGAACCCACAAAGTCACAATATGTAGCATTTGTTGAACTGAGTTGCTAGTCAGGGAGCTAGGAGCGGTGTTAATGTAAATTTGTGTAAGACACTGAATTAAATGGAGATTATAAACAATTTTTATTGATCTTTATTTTGAAATAGCTGTGGTGGTTTACATGAACTCTTGCTGCAAATACAAACTACATAAACTTTATTTAAGGTCATTTAGACTGAAATGATGGAATATCTGAGTTAGGTTTAAATTTAAATGTTTTGTAAAAAAAATTAGTCAGTGCCAAGTTGTTAGTTAATCTGACTAATAAATATTAAATAACCATACCACTGCTTCATAAATGTATTGGAGATAAGTACCATGTACGTTGTACAGCTCTTGTGTTGCGTAACATTCATTACTATTTATGATGCATTTGAAACTGCAGATGTTTTGGAAGTAATGTGTAAGACAGAGTGTCTCTTTTGTAATATTTGTACAGTGTTAACGCTATCTATAGATGTGCAATTGCTAATTGTTTCATAAATTATGCAAGGCTTCATAATTGAATTCCTGTACGTAATGTGAATTTGTTTTGTATGAACAATTTAATATTATTTGTAAAATAATGAAAACAAATTGTTAAAAAAAAGGTAATTGCCATTTTATTAGGACTACAAGCCTGTTACACCGAGTACTGTTGTTTCCTGTGCGAATGGGATAGCCGTGCCAGAAACAGCCATTATGTAAGGAAAAGTTGGCCCAAAAGACTGTCATTAGCACTTGGATTCAAAAATGTTGCACATGAACCATTGATAGAGTCAAGCAAAATTTTACTACCCCCACTACATATAAAATTGGGGCTTATGAAGAATTTTTTAAAAGCTTTAGATGTGAATGGTTCTGCATTTACTTACGTGAAAAATCCCCAAGGCTCAGTTATGAAAAAGAAAAAGCAGACGTTTTTATTGGACCTCAAATCAGAGAACAGTTTAAAGATCACCAGTTTGAAACAGTGTTAAGTAAAAAAATAGAAAGCAGCATGGGTATTCTTTATAAATGTTGCGATTAATTTTCTGGGAAATTATAGAGCTGAAAATTTTGAAGATCTTGTAGGAAATCTAATGGACTCGTATAAACAACTGGGAAGAAATATGCCACTAAAAATGCACTTTTTGAATTGCCACCTAGACTTCTTCCCTCCAAATTGTGGTGACGTCAGCGATGAACATGGTGAGCGATTTCATTTGGACATTTCAGTAATGGAACAAGATACAAAGGTAAATGGAATTCTGCTATGCTAGCCGATTATTGCTGGATGGTAAAGGGGTGATGCTCCTGAAACAGAATTTCATAGACATCCCAAAAGTGGTCGCCGTTAAGGTAACAATTTCTTTCGATTCTTTAATTTTTTCGTATTTTCTTGCAAGTTATATATATTATCTTGAAAACAAGAGCTAACAGATCAGTTTAAGTATCATTTTGGTGTTCATTGACCTAAAAACATAAGAAAACCGTATCCTTTTCATTGTAGCATTCAACTTTTCAAAATTTGTAGAACAATGTAATTATAGAGTTTAATATAAATTAAAGTCTTCTTTTAAACAGAACTAGCAGTGTGCAAGTTCAGATTTTTACCGATCGTGATACAAATTTATTACTATTTTTCTCTCTTAGGTTTCTTATTAGCTGAGCTTCATTTGTTACATACTAACTTCAAATTGCGTGATTTGAAAACGTTTTTAGCAAGTATTTATTATGTTTCAGTATGGGGCGTAGAATAAATACCTCATATGAATAAAGGGATACTTAGAAGTTAGGGGAGAAGTTGTGCGACTGGCTCATTTAAGTTAAGATCTAATAGTCCCAAGGCCGGTTTCAACCCCAGCCCAGTCCCACAGACGAAACCGCCCGAGCCATCTCGCTCGGTGTAAGCTACTGTACCTTACATGATTAGTGATGTTTCTTATGTGTAAATTGTTATTTTTATGGGAAATATCAGTGATATAAAAGTGTTAATATACTAAATATAAATGGAAGAAAATGACTAATTAAAACGCATGTCAGAAAATATATAATATCGAAAAATGTCTCAAAAATAGAAAAATATCAGAAAATGGGTAAAACCCAACCTAATAAATATGAATTTGTACAGTCTGTGTATTTACGCATGCGTCAGCGGTGTCTACAATGCAAACATTAAAATGTGTCGACATCAGAATTCAGAACTTGATTATTAGGAAGTACTTAAAGCAATATTATATGAATTTTTATGAAAAGCCCCCAAAACAAATAAAATTAATATAAGTGGTAAATAAAATGTTTAAATTAATGCATGAAATGTTACCACATTGCATAGCGTAAAAAGAAGAATAAAATGTGATAGAATGCTTTATGAATCGATCTATCACACCGCTTCCATTAGTTGAGATTCCTCAAATGATTGATGTAAATGAAGTGACGAACAGCCGATAGTACAAATTCTAATTTAATTCCTTTTTTTACGTAGAAACGTCATATTGGCTTTTACTTGAACAAAACGTTGTTGAATATTTTTAACCGATAGTATGTGTCACGTACTCATTACAACTGGTGTGGTCCTCCCATAGGGGCATATGGTGTGGAGAGAAGCTCGCCTCTCCTGTAGTAACACTGTGTGTTTTTAATTAAACTTGTTCCACAGCGACATTTCCGATGCAAAAATCAAAGAAAAGCGGATCCCAGATGTGCACTGAAGAGTTAACCACATTGTCGCGCTATCATGGCTTTTCAATATTGACGTTCACCTAGAGCAGGTGTCTCAGTGTAACAGTCACACAGGAAACTTACACAAGTGCTAGAAATAATTTTAATGAAAATTTAATCCTCACATGAACAGAATGTGGAATAGCATTGAGATGTTACATTTGATGCGTAGGCTCCAAGGCCTGGGTCTTTATGAATACCTTTAGCTTCCGGATAAGATGACGTCATTTTAGATAATCTTGCCAACGTTTCGCCTATCTTCTTCTGGGCTCCCATCTCACTTTAATTTTGGGAAGCGGTACAAGGGTTATAAGAAATAAAAATAAAAAAAAAATCCTAGAACAGACTAAAAGAAGTAGCAGGACTTGAGAAGCACCGCTGGAACACAGCTTGCTCTACGGGGCTTTGCTTTACCAGTGGAAGAAGCAGCATTAACATGGCTGGGCTATATTAATGACAGAAAAGCTTCGTTATAGCACGTAGCGAAGTGTAGGTGTTTTAGGCGACAAAGAGAATGTAGAGAAGGAAGGAGAGAGGGACAACAAGGACAAATTTTAATCTTAATTAACATCTGTAATGATAATGTGTGTTGTGTTGGTCCGTGAACTTCTTGACTTCGGCGTTTTGTGCAGATGGCATGAGGCTAGTATTGCTGTCGATTGCTATCTGTTCGTGGATAACGTGATGTTGGCGTTGGAGTTAGCACTGTGCGGAGTAACTGGGAGTAGTTGACATGCATTTCGTAGACCGTGTCGCTAGTTTTGATGAGTGTCGAACATAGTATTTCATAGACCGTTAAGGTGATCCTGGTGAGCTGGCGAAAGTGCTGATGCGTTGTTGTCTATGACCTGGGCTTCTGCATCTTGCAAGTGCTTCTCCAGTCTATACAGCTTGCGCTGACTGTAGACAAGCACCTCGTCGCCATCTGGTGCTAAAGTGTGAATCCTATGTGATAAAATATGGTTGAGTATTGTGATCACGGTTGGTTTGTCTTTTCTATACATCCCATGCCGCGATGCCTTTAAACGTCGCCGCATGCAAGATCTCAAGCGTAGAGTTCATTCTGACCAGTGCAAATTAAATGAAAATTGCTGTTGCTCCATATTCTATGACGGATTTATCGATGGTGACAAGAATGACATCGCCGAGAACCAGATTACGCACCGCCGTGCTAGGTTGTGCTGGAGGTCGCTGCTAGTGGCGTGGTGCAGACAGAGAGGGAAGTTGCGGAGAAGCCGCACCTGCTTACAGCGGGTAACTAATCTGCCCCATGTAATTGTCCGCCCTAAAGTATGAACCACATCAATTAAACAAGTCATGCACTCGGCAAGCGGACGTCATTTACGGCGATCCACAGTAGTGACAACGCGGAGAGAAGGTGCTGGCAGCCGCTAAGTGGCCATATAGAGAACAACAGTGACATGGCTGTATCCAGTTCTACAGCAGGATTTTAACTGAGATGGATCAGGCCAGTGATGACTGCAGTGATGTAATGGGTCCTCCCTAGAATATTAAAGTGTACCAGAGGTGTAAGGTCTTTGCGTCTCTAGATCCCGCTATCCTTCACTACAGAAGGTCACAGGCGCTGGCTTCCTCCTGTAGCGGCTGCGGTGATAAATTCCTGTATTTCAGTGTCTACGGTATTGATATGATCAATTCATATAGAAGTATCCCAAGGGGTGTGCTTGTTCATACATCCGTGAGTGTTTGCGGGTATAGGTTCCCCCTGAATGTTGTTGGTGCTTGTCCATCCTCAGAAGTGTTTACCTGCAGAAAGGATCATTAGATAGTTGTAGAGTGATTGTTTTGCTTTTGAATTAGTAGGTAGAATGGGGGAGCATATTGCCCATCCTCGCCCCTGTGTCCGGATGCAAGATCACTGAAAGGGCTGGTACTAATTTAAACATGCTTCATAGTGATTGCAGATTGATATAATTTAGAGACCATCAGCTTTAATAAAAATTAATACCGAGTTCAGCTACAGCCGGTGTTATCTTTGGTGCCAGTAAGCTATGGTTGCCTAAAGTGGCCCTTATGGGGTATTAATTCCCTAGACACATTGATACCGAAATTAAGAATTGCAATGAGTAAAGAATCGTAATGGATTTCAAAGGAGTATTGCATATATGTTATGGCACGAACAGGTGCAGTTAGTTGAGCTGTGTAACACAAGATACGGGAGAAACAGAATTCTAAATGGTAAGCACTTGACTCTCTTTGAAAAAGTATTATTCAGACCCTTAATAATGGCATGACCGAGACTAATAATCGCAATGGACCAGGTAGTCAAAACGGGAATCTTTGTGTGAAAAGAGGGCTTCCAGAAGTGAAAGTTACACACACAAGCGCAGCTGTGAGGACACTCAGTCAGCGGCTTAAGGCCGATTAAGGCAGTTATCTGGTTTTGTCTTGGTCGAAAGCAGACCAGAAGCGATGAGAGAAGATATTTTTCGGTTCATATGTACGTGAAGAACGAATTAAGTTTTATCGAGTAATAAGCATTTCACATAAACTAACTCTAAACAGTGATATTGGTAACCCTTGGTGGACAACTTCGAGTTTGATGCTATTATAAAAAGAAGCAGTCATTAAATCAGTTTGAAACGGGCATTCCAGTGTCATTAAAACCATCCTTCTCATAAATATCCACGCATACCCTGGGAGAAACCTCATTTCTTTACCCAGCGCTAGCCACTTTCTGTTTCAACCTATCCAGTGTGCTTCGTTATAGTGGCAATCTGGCGTTGAATTTTGCATCCCAGGTACCTAGTTTCATCCTCCACATATGGGAGAGGTAGAGCTTCGTGAAATTTCTCACGGGGTAGGCGCAGCCAAAAGAATATATGGACCTGAGTTCTCTGTTCTTTGCCTGTTGTAACCCACGTCTCCGGTCATGCACCAAATTTCGTAGGTGTATAACATAAGGGAGATTATAAGCGCTCGGAAGAGGCGTAACTTAGGCCAAAGTCACTCCGGACCGCAGCTTGGATGCAGTGAGGCGAATACTCCCTGCCTCCACCCGGAGAAGACCCTGGTGTGTTTGCCAGATATTTACCGTTTTCTGATTTCACTCCCAGTTAGATGATTCAATTTCTCTTCGACCTCTAAATTAGAATGTGCAGCAGTCGGCGCAGTAGTGATGCTTTGTGAGTAGAACGGCGAAGCTCTTGTCCAACTTAAGGGACATACACTAACACCGACATCACCCATGCACACACGAGGCGGAGGTATAATGTTAAAGTCTCTGAAAAGGTATTTTTCTGTACAGAACAAGAGAATGTCATCAGCATATTGGAGCATGTTGACGTGCGTTTGTGCTCGAGAGTCTGTTATGAGGCTTTGAAAAATGCGGGGAATGACTCAGAACCTTTGAGGCTTGCGTCTCTTGATGGACTTAAGAGTGGATGTTTTCCAAACAACTATTATTTTAAGTGTGCGATGGTTTAGAAAGCTGTGTAATAAGTATGACTACCTGCATTGGGAGTCCCGTTTAGATGAATTTATGGAGGATACATGCACTCCTGGTCGTTGAGTAGGCCTGCTCTACTTCCACAAACATTGCACCGATTGAAGCATTACCCCTGGAAGCCCAGGGTAGCAGCCTCCACCAAGCGCAGCAGCTGCTGATTTGTAGAGTGTCCAGGATGAAATCCGAACTAGTAGTCGAGAATGGCTTGAATATCGCACAATAGTGGAGACATGTGGTTTAGAACCAGCCCCTCGCGTACTTTCGAGAGAGTTGAAAGGAGGCTGATGAATCGGTTGTTGAACGCTATACTGGGTCTTTCCCGAGCATCAAAATGCAGATAACCTGGACCTCTCACCACGCTCATCGGAAGTACCCCAAAGTAAGACACATATTGAACACCCTTGTCAGAAAGAGCACAATGTTTCAACATTGGGAAGGTGGCGTAGCTGAAGTGTGTCAACCCTTCAAGAACCACTACCCTTTTAGATTTGAGACGTGGTGTGCGACTTGGAGCTCACATAGACAGATCATTAGAGGCTTTCCGGGTGTTCTTGTTTCTGCTTATATATATTAAGATTCTCAGTTGGCTCTACCGCTTTAAGCATGATTGAACGCCTGTACACAATTTGATGTTGCCACTAATGTTACTGTTTCTTAATGAGCCTTTACATGAGTTCTGTGACCTTTTCCTTTATTATTTGATTCTATAGGTATGTTTTCAATTTCTTCTTCAAGTACAATATTCGCTCTTCTTGTTCGCAACGATGTGTTATTGAAACACCCTGCTTAGACTAACAGACTAGTTGCCTCTTAATTTGTATTCTATAAAATAAAAGGTCACGGGCAAATGGGAGAAAATTAGAATAGTTCCAACTTCTTGATGATGTAAACGTAATGCTTAAAAACTTTTATGCTACCTATAAGGATAACATGAAAAGAGCAAAAGTATAAGTAAAGTTTTATTTTGTTACCCGACAATGATTATGATAACAGAAATGTCTGTTACTTTATATGCATTGATCAATTGCTTTAATTTTTAATCAGTGGATTACTTTGGCAGAGATAAATTAGATTATGCTTCGTTAATTTTGGATTCATTATTACATTTGAAAATGCGTATCCAATTCAAATGAAACGTTAAATCATTTCTGATAGGGGTTAAAGGTGAGATAGAGATGGTTTCAAAGACTAACCATTAGAAAAAAGTTAAACATAAGCGCATAGAAACAATTTACGATACCTTTGACTCGCATCAAAGTTATCCTCACAGATTTCTCCGAGACATTGTTGAAATTTCTTTGCCATAGGAAAAATCTTTTCTTGGTGATAGCGGATTTTTCTGGCAAGTGAATGAACAGGGACTGCGCCGTGGTTGAGTGGTTAGATCACTTAGCTGTCACCAAGGTGGCCCGGGTTGGATCCTAGTCGACCGCAAAGTGGGGTTTGTGATGGACAACACTGCGCTGGGGTGGTTTTGCTCAGGGCATTCCGGTTTCCCTCGCTAGCATTGCACTAGCTTCTCAATCATCTTCTTTCCTATATATATGATCACGGCGTCATACTATCATCCACTTGCTTCTCCCTGACACTAAACATCGGGCTGATCACCCATCCTGGTACTCTAACGGTTCAAAGGCTTCGTTTTCTCAGACCCGCATTAAGGGATAGAGGAACAAAAATTCTCTAACTTTACTCTAAGTGGCACTAGTAGTCATAAGGTGAAGAAGAAGAAGAAGATGTGAATGAGCGGTTTGCTGGAGGTATGCAATGGGGGCAAATTCGCTTCAAATTTAGTCGGAGTTCATGATGATCCCAAAAGCAAGAACATGCTACTACATATGTGACACAGAAGTTGTACTTCTGCATAATATACTAAAATAAAAGTGAAAACACAGCTAGCCTTCATTTCGCTTGTCACAAAGTGGTTGTTGCTTTAGCTCGGAGGGATAACATAAACACTGATGTAATGTGACGTACTTGCAGATTAAATTGTATCGTGATGGAATTTAGAGTTATAACTTTTATTTAGTAATGCTATTCTTGATTTCTACATGGTAACTTTAATCAAAGCGTGAGCTCAATGCCTCGTAGAGTGAGAAAGTGATGTCTCTCGTTCAGCTCCCTGTAGGTTAAAAAATCGAAGAGAAAAAAAAACTTGTTTTGTACTGTAGAAACTATATTTTGGGAAGAGAAAAATAAAACATGTAAATAAAGTGTAGGGAGAATTTTGAGAAAGAATTGATGTCGCTTCACAAGACACGTGAAATTCTGTGTTAATAGGTCAGGTGAGATGTTTCAATAACGCTTAGTTAAGAAGTGGCAGTAGCTGCTTTACTGAGATAGTTCCACGCTTTATTCAAAATGTTACACATAGCGAAAATATTCATTTCCCAAGATTTGGGCAGCTGAATGCTGACCAGAGGAACTAGCAAAACATCACCAATTTCCTGACAAATATGCTCGATATCAAATCTGATTGGTGCACTTGGTCAGAAACAGTTTATATTTCTCTTTGTTTTCTTTTACTAATATTTAACTTGCGTCTTAGATTTGTATCTACGGCTAATGACCCGTGCTTCAGGCCTCTGTGTGATTACTTTTATGCTAGAGTATGCCTAAGTTGATACCGAAATTAAAGGATTGCAATAAGTAAAGAATCGTGATGGATTTCAAAGAAATCTTGTATCTTTGTGAAACGCATGCACGTGCAATTGAGTTCAGTTGTTTTAACAATATAAACGTAAGAAAGGGGCTTTCTTAGCAGGAAGGAATTGTAAAGGAGTAACACCTGATTCCGTTTAAATAGGTGTTCTTCGGACCCTTAATAATGGCATGACCGAGACTAATAATCACAATGTACAAAATAGTCACAAAAGGAATCTTTGTGTGAAAATACAGGGATTCAGAAGTGAAAGTTACACACCCCCGAGCAGCTGTGCCAAGTGAGGACCCACAGTCCGCGGCTGGCCGCCGATTCAGGCAGTTATCTGGTTTTATCTTGGTCAAAGGAGACCAGAAGCGATGGGAAAAGATATTTGTCGATTCATATGTACGTGAAGAACGAATTAAGTATTATCGAGTAAATAAGCATTTCACATACAGTAACTCTAAACAGTGATATTGGTAACCCTTGTTCAGTAACCCCCCAAGGGCCTACTTCGGTAGGTAGGTGTTTGGCGCACCCGGGGTCCCGAGCCAACAGTCTCCCTCGTGTGGGCTCCTCTTCTTGGTTGAGGGAGACGGTCAACAGGCCCACCCACGCGTAGGCCGTGCGTGGAGACCCGTGTCGGTGGAAAGGTGAAAAAAAGAAGTTGAAATAGGTGAACGAAATTTTTAGTAGGTTTGATAGATTTTTTTATGTACGTGTATTTTTAATAGTTTTTGTTACACTTGTATAGGTTTTTGAAAGTTTTATGCCTGGCTTTTGCCATGACTAGTTTTCTAAAGGGCGCTGATGACCGCCGTAGTTGAGCGCCCTTATATATCATCATCATTATCATCATCATCATTATCATCATCATCATCATGCCGGTCACCTTTGCAGAAATGCTAGCGGACGATAACACAGTAGTGAAGAAGGTTTTTAGATTCTTTTCTCGTTTAGACTTTAGGATATAGCGAACATAATTTTTAGTAGGTTTTGATTTTTTTGTTTTTCCCCTTTCTATGTACATGTAGTTTTAGTAGGTTTATTTACATTAGTATAGTTTTTAGAAACCTTTTATATCTGGCTTTTGCCATGAGTAGCTTTAAAAAGGGCGCTGATAACCGCTGTATTTGAACGCCCCTATATCCATCATCATCTTCATCATCATCTTGGTCAGTAACTTCGAGTTTGATGTGGTGATAAAAAGAAGCAGTCATTAAAGCAGTTTGAAACAGGCATTCCAGTGTCATTAGAACTATCCTTACTCCCAAGCATATCCACGCATACCCTGAGAGTTATCTCATTGCTCATACCCTGCGCTACTCATCATTTTTTCGCTTCAAAGTGTAGCAATTATGTACACGGTAGCTGTACATATAATGGAACGCATTAAAATGCATCTCTTTATTAAACTGCAGGTTTCCACCAATTAGAAGATCCGCAATTGACAATCAATATTTGGGCGTCTACACACATCTCGTAAGACTGGAAGGCACCAGCTGTTGAAAGCGAAACTATCGATTACTCTCGCATGTTCAATCGAAGAACAACTAGCGCGAGTTTAGAAGATGGAGGAATGTCGGACATGAGTGACAGTGAGATGCAACTTATACAGCTGGAAATTTTCAAAGGCACATGATTTGACTAATAACTTACTGCCACTGAATTCAACAAGCATGTAAGAAGAATTCAATTATTCATGTACTGGGGAAACCCAAAATGCTTAACTTTATTTTTACAGATAAGATCAATGCACTTATTCACTCTGACAGCGTAGAATTTTACAAATAAGTTATAAATATTCAGAACCTATACGCATGTTCCAACTTAAATAGTCCTATAAAACGTGACTATAATTTTTGTGTGAAAACTGCTAGTATTAAGTTCTCACTGTTCGATTCATAAACAATTTCAAACTTATGTTACTACCATTATAACCTCGTCACATAATACACTATAATAGTAATTTTGCTTCAATAATGTTACCTTAGATGTCCCCCCAAAAGAAACGTTTGCTTTATCTAGAATTAACTATTCAAGAGCATAAATTATCTATTTTATCACTAGTACAGAGATCACACTCCCAGTGCACTTTTGGAAGATTTAAACTTACGACAAACATTTACTCATGGCTTACACCTCAAAATACGCTAATTGACACAAATTGTTCTTTAAATGAGATTAAGTTTGAAT
Organism: Mantis religiosa; assembly: GCA_030765055.1. NCBI lineage: Eukaryota > Metazoa > Arthropoda > Insecta > Mantodea > Mantidae > Mantis > Mantis religiosa. Next base: position 370,030,963 of record CM060950.1, read on the forward strand.
TCAAAATTATGTGAAGTCTGATAATCTTCAACAGTTCTCATACTATTTATGAGAAATGTAGGATTAATTTTATTTGTTACACAGCTGGCCAAATGTAACATTTTAAACCAAATCGCTAAGGGAATAATCTAAAAAAAATATATATATAACAACACATTTTCCTGTAAAGACTAGTTCGGTATAGAGGAGTTTTCTCAAAAATGTTTGCTTAGCAGCCCCTTAAGCATTGGAATATCTTAAGTATAACAGCTTCAGTTGAATATGCTTTTAGTTATGTTATTCTTTCTTATATGTAAAGTTATTTTATTGTCGACCTAGTGCTTATCTGAAATAAATCAATGTAGTTTCCAAAAACAATTCTCAAAAAGATGCCAAAAGGGAACTAATGCATGTATTTATAAATTTCTTTTCATTGAATCATTGCATAAATTCAAATACTTCAAACTGTGTTATACATGTGTTCATCAAAGTGCTTCACAGTGTGCAATTGAGTACAGTGACGAGGTAATCAAACACAAACAGAATTGTATACGCTCGGACCCTTTCTGAGGCCTTTGCAATTAGGAGAGCCTTTGAAATTACTAAACATCTTAATGTGTACACATTCACGAAAGGTAATTGTAAGCTTACACAAAAATAAGGAATCTATCTATCTACGGAAATCATGTAGCTCTACCACTAAATTCATGTGAACAAATAACTAGTGATTATGACTATTGGTAATGAATAAGCAGATGAAGCAGGCAGGGAAACAACAACTCTCACCAGCCACAGTGTACATGTAGCCAATTTATTATACAGATCTAAAAACTATCTCAATATTTTAAAAAAGAAATTGTGGAATTCAGAATGTATGAAAAACTGTCTGAATAACTGTCCAAAAATACAAACAATATTCAGAAAAATGACATCCACCTAAATAACAGAAAATAGCAGGTTATTTATAGCCACCTAACGAATTGTTTTTTCGAAACTGAACATGAACACTTCTTAACAAAATGTTAAGTCATTCTGTGTAACTGCTATAAAGTTGCTTTTATAACAAAACATGCTTTTAATCCAAATATTTAGAACCTTATACACTAACATTCAATGTTGTTTCAGACCAAAAGCAGGTAGTAAGTAATTGTGCAGATAAATTTCACTATTAAATTACATTCCATTAAAATGCCAATGTCATTGTGAACTCTTTTCCTTTCTTTTTTCTGATGTCTATGTGTGTGTCTGTGTATGCGTGTATGTGCGTGTGCGTACGTGCAAATATTAAAACTAGGTTTTTATGGGCATTTTTATTGCTTTGGGTTTCAGCATCCTAGTCCATATCGGGAGTGAAAGACTTAATTCTGCTCAGAGGCCTCTTTATAACGTTTGAGGTTATTTTCTGTGTGTGTATTGAAATGTAGAATAATATGTTACTTTCTTAATGTTACGATACATTTTTCTACTGCTTTTATATAGTACTATTATTTCTAAAACCACTGCTGCCAGGATTTTAATGTCATTCTTTACTTTTACTGTATACTTCGTTCAGTTCCATTTTAAACTACTGCTTTAATACTACTGTAATATAATATTAATACTGGCCAATCCTTAAATATTATTGTTCATTTATTAATTATGATGGTTTGTGCTGAAGGGCAATATAATTTTATATGTATTTTATATGGTCTGTTATTATAGTTGTTCAAGGGACCTAAAATAAATAAATTTAAAACACTATTTTCATCCGGAGGAGCATCAAAATAATTTTCCAGTGAAAAACTTAATCATGTTTTTCGGTTGGATGCAATGTATCTTTTATCTTAAATAGTAAGGTAGTATATATTGTTGCAAACCAGGATTGCAAGGGTAGTGGAGGACTTACAAACCTAATCCACAACTGGGGATGTAGCTACTAAATGAATAACGGAGCAGATGGTAAAGCTAACCAAGTCAAAGTTTAAAAACATGAGTAGGGTTAAATTAAAGTGTTGGGGTTTCCATAACATTGACAAGTATATTTTAAAGATTGGGGAAGTCAATTCTAACAAGGCTCTCCTTTATCTTGAAGAGATAAAGTGGGCAATCAAGACAGACATTGAATCAGTTAATACATGATAAATAAATATTACCTTTTATGTAGAGTGGCGCAAGGTTCTGAACAAAGTGTTGTTGGTTCACTTTGATGAGTTGAGTTTTGTAGAAGTATTCACCAATTCTAAAGTAGCAGCATCCAATGATCTAACCAACTAACTGCCTGATTACTGACTAACTTTCAAAATGTCTGCCATCATACGACTCAGTGGTTCCTCACAGAGGGTTTACATCCTATGGTGCAATCTTGTGCAACCCAAGAATGACTCTTCTTAATTTTTCTGCCGATTTAACAGAACACATATGAACTGGCAGGTCAATACCACTGCTTACTCTGATCACTGAGTCATCCAACCTGTCCCAACTTGTTAATTCCTGCTAAAGTCTGGGGCTTAAAACGAAATGAAATGTGAACCGCCAATAATTAAAGTATTTCCCAAATCTTGTTCAGACCTTATATGCAACAACACATATATATATATATATATGTGTGTGTGTGTGTGTATGTGTGTGTGTGTGCTGCAGTCACATGACATTTTTATACTCATTCTTGTAAACATGCTTCTACAGTCTCATTATTTCACCTATTTACTTTTCTGCAAATAAACTCTAAATTCAATTCACACATGTCTTTGTCAGATAAGTAGGTAAAGGATAAGTACATAGGATTTTTAAAGTGCTCATCGCCGTTTAATGGATTTGGAGTTCTAGGCTCCCGACATGACCATCACAGTAACGAAAAGTTCGTGCGTGTAACTTTTCCATGTAGTAGTTTAGGGTGGGGTTTTCCTGAAAACCATCTTTCGCATCCTCAAAAAATCCTTAATTTTAATACAAAATTGGGCATTAGATTAGATTGGATTGGAATTTACGGAGAGGATCTGGCACCTCAACCAGACTAGTCTTTTGTAAAGTCTGTCTACTCAACGCAAGTGCACGGCGGCCGCTTTCTTTGAGGAACCCTCATAATCGTTTTACAACATGGACCCTTCTCCTGACGATCCTTTCTACAAGGTTGCAGCATTTTAACATCACCGTCTTGCACCTAATGAAACAGAACAACAGGAAGTTGGAACTTTGGCAACTGAGACTCCACGCGGAGTAGACATGCAACTGTCATTTTCAGAAATCGGGGTTGCTATTGGTCCCCAACGTCAGTGTTCCATTTCTGAAGTGTGGAGATAGATTTATGACGGTCATTAGTGGGCGGAAAGGTCAGGTCCTTTGAGGTCCCTTTGAGTGGGAACTGCACACACGTTAAAAAAACAGACTTATCCATGTCCCGAGTGGGGCACCCCCGGGAGGGCGGATAAGGTGAGAGGACGGCCGACCCCAAGGAGTCACTACAGTACGGAGGGGCTCCCTACACTTTACTAGATAGAAACTTTCTGGCGGTGCAGGACAGTCATCATCCTACCTACCACGGCCTCTAAACTTTGCGAGGCCTGTTTGGAGACCGGATTCAGTCCCTCCCCAGAGCAGGGGACTTAAGGTAGGCTGCACAAACGGTACCCGCCAGCCTCTTTCGTGAATCGGCCTAGCAGGCTGGCTCAGAGACTTGAGACTCTTCCCGCCTGAAGAGAAAGTGTTCGCTCAGAGCATATCATCCCACTGTGCACCGCCGAGACATCTACCCTGAAAGAACTACCAGATGAGGGATGATATGAAATAATAATGGAGATAAAATAGAGGGCCAGGAAATTCGGAGGGATGTAATTAACCTACAACCTAGCGACCCGGGAAAACCCTCGAAAATCCCATGGGTCAGGTAGGTCGGCCACGGGAATCAAAGACTGACATCGCGAATGTGGGCCAGGAAGCCACCTGAGTCATTCCGCTCGGTAAATTGGGTATTTATCCGATTTTTCGTTTCTGGGTTACGCTATGAACACAGACACAGGCGCGCGCGCACATACACACACAGTGAGGGAAACACGCGTGTGCGCGCGGATCTATTCTTAATAATGCCTATTTTGGTTTAAGCGGCCTCAAAGTGTATATTTCAATTTAAATCCCGACATCGGATTTTTGAGTGGAGTACAATACTTACCGTATATACTATACCTAACAGAGAAAATGAGTAAAACGTGGCAAATGATGTGTTTTAACCACATATTTTTTGTGTGGGTGCAATTTTGTGCACTTCTTCCGGTTTATTAGTTATAAAAAAGCAATTCAGAATGAAGAGAACTTCACACTCTAAACATATGTTATTCCAATATAATCTATTAGCGCTAGTTTGAAGGGTGAAAAAAGGGTTCAAGTAAGGGATTGTTTGGGATGGATTGAGGAGGTTTTTTCTTCTGTAAATATTCATATCGCACATGACATGCTGTTCATAGGCAGCCACAAGCAGAATATCTTCTGAAAATGTGGTATCAGATTTTTGAGTGCTAATACTTCCTCTATGAAACAGTTATTTATTTCAAACCCCTAAGAATTATTATTTTTATATCTGCTGCTCTAATTTTATTTTAAAAATGTTTAAAAAGAAACCATTATAATTTGCTGGACGTGTTTGTGATGTGCAAGAGATTAATCTATGGGTAAAAGAAAGACATCTAAATTTTGTTTTGGTTTAATATCTTATTGTTTAGTAATATATTTTCAGAACATATATAGTGAGTTGTGAATGTGAAGTATGTTTCGGGGCGTTCGTCGTTTTTTTTTTTTTTTTTTTTTTTTTTGTCATTCCCTATCTTCTTTTTTGTGTATTGCCTCTGGTGAAGTCAGCTTTTTTAACTAGATCCTTTTATATAATGATATCCAACAGTAAATAAAGTATAATCTACGAACAATAGCACATTTAAAAATAATCCATGGGTCGTTAAGGCAACGCAAATCATTAATAATCTTGTTTCTTCTTCAAAAGAGACGCGGAGTGCTAAGACTAATTTTTAAAATGTGCATATGTCTGTGAAACGACACTTAAGAGATAACACGTGTTTTTGTATTTTTCAAAAAGACGCCAGGGAAGCAAAATGTATTCTAATTGATATGAAAATTTATTAATAATTTTGTTCTTCTCAATAAGCGATATCGACAGTTTTTATGCAAAAGTGTGAATGCTGTATTTTATATGGTAAAGGCCGCGCCGTGGCTCAGTGGTTAGACCACTTTGCGCTCACCAAGGCGGCCCGGGTTCAATCCCAGGCGACCGAAAAGTGAGAATGTGGTGGACAACACGGCGCTGGGGCGGGTTTTCTCCGGGCTCTCCAGTTTCCCCCGCCATCTCATTCCACCGGTGCTCCATCTTCATCTCATGTATCATCAGTGTCATCGCCTGCGGTGCCGTATGTAGTAAAAGCGGGCGTTAAACACTACACACACACTATATGGTAAATGTAAAGCATGTGTAAAGAAGAATAGAAGGAATAAGTATTTTTTAAGCCACGTCAAATGTCTTGAACTTGATTCGAGGGAATGTCCTTCATAAAAGTACAATTATATTTCGGCGTGAAACATTCTTTTTTAATCTTAAGTGTTAACTTCATCCTATGGGGAATGTTTCTACAGAGGGCGATGCGACTTACGGCTTCATCATATTTTGAAATTCTTTTACATCTATTTATTGCCAACTAATAATCTATAATGAAGTGAAAAAGCCTTGATGGTTGATTCCGCTGCATAACAATAAGTATTCTGTAATTATTATATTCCTTTGTCTACTAACACCGCCTCAAAAATAAAACTTGAAGGTTAATGTCGTATTTAGCTCACTTCCCTGCAGGAACAAAAGGGTAGCTGTGAAAGCAACAAAAGGGCGAGGTTAAAAGAATTCTCGCTCCAGGAAAGTTTCACAAGAAGAAGAAATGGAAAGGTTTTCGGTAAGCGTTTCGAGATGTAAATCATAGGACTTGAAGTCTGAAGGGCATCGAAATGGCCCACTGCCTCTCACCCCTCGAGCCGTTGCATTGCATATGACCCCAAGTTCTGGACCTTTTGTAGTTTGAGAAGTGGAGAATTTTGAATGCGTTCTGAAGAGGAAAGGGGGCTTTTAAAAGATAAAGCTACTTTTTGCGTTATTCTATGAACTCTTTAAAGCTGAATTGAAAACTGTGTTGGTACCCTTCTGTTACACGGGTTGAAGAAAAAGGGAACAGTTCCGGAAAGAACTGGGTCGCGTAATTCGCTGCCTTCGACGTTCAGAACAAACGGATACTCAGGGAATCTATTTCAGGGAGTGGTTTAGAATGTTTGATCTTAGGTAATTTTGACACAGAAGGGAGAAATAGTCTGTTACTTCGCCGTTTATCATTCATATTTAAATGTGTTTTTAAAGTCATTCTCTGAAAATAAAGACGCAAAGCATATTACCCATATAAAGGATATTAAAAAAGGTTGAATTAGCAATACAAGCGATCTATAGAAGAAACTTAGTTGCACTTTTTCTACTAATAATAATCCGAGGAGGCATTGTATCTACCCAAAAACTTGATAGCGTCAATATACTTCGATGTTACCTAATTTACTAAACATATTTTTAGAAAAAAGTTCGTTTGTGTGTGCGAATGACATAACTCAAAAACTAAAATGCTGTTAGACTGGTATTCAAGTTCAGCATTACAAGCATTATAAACGAATACTTCCAAAGGTACTTGTACCCCAAACTACTTTTTAAGTAGAAAAATGTTTGTTATTTTTTATTTCCTCAGAAATGATTTAAAGATTTAAATTAACACGCGTTTAAGATATTGTGTCATAAATAAGGTATGTACCTACCTTTGAATTTTCTGTAAGTAGGCTGTGAATGTCTCTTCATTTTGAATTAATTTTTTATAACTGATAAAAGTAAGAAATAGATAATATATTACCCCACAAAAATGTAATCTAGTTAAAGCACACTAGTTAGGGCAAGTGCATTTATTATGATATTAAAACTCTCCGAGATATTCTTTGTTATCTGCCTGAATTTTCAAATAAGTACATTTTTAATCATTGGTAAGCTCCTAATCGTTTTTTCTCGTGCTCAAGCAAAGATCATAATATTTTAAAGCCATTGAGTAGCGACACGCTTTTTAAAATATGAATTTGGCTTGAGTCTTTGTTTTGTTTTTTTGTTTTATTCTACAAAAATGTATAACAAACATTTGTCTTTAATAATATGTAGACAGAATAGTACTATTTTATGAACATGCATTATGGAAGAATGAGTGAATTCAAGATATAACTTTTATCACTCACCGAGAGTATTGTTGCATCACATGAAAGTTCTTCCCTTTTGGACCGACAGGAGGAACTTCTACGCAATAATTGCCTATATCAGAAACTAATTGCCTCTTCTAATACCTTCAAATGTTACGGTGTAAGGTGTGTCGTTCATATATACGTATTATGATGTTAGAATGTGGATGAAAGGTAGTTTTACTTACCAGACAAGCTCAGAGCCCTAATAAGGACCTTCCCCTTTTTTGTGCTAAACGTACATGCTAGATTCTCGAAATGGCAGCACCCACTGAACCCGCTTTTAGCAGGTATTAAACGAAACGAAACTCATATATCAGCTCTAACTCTTGCACCGCAACTGTATGTTTATTTGTATGACTCAAGTTTTAATAACGGCTAAATATACAATTCTCTATATTTGCATTAAAAATATGTTTAGCCCATGGGTTTTTCAAATATACCACAAATACAGAAAATATTATTCTAGCAACTCTGATTATTAATTACATAGATGTTTGCAAACCTCAGTTGGGCCTTGCTTGACACTCACATCTTACATCTTCCCTGATGAAAGGCATGGAGGTGTTATCAATGACATGAAAGCATTTACAAGTACCTTTTTCTGTCTCTAATAGATTTCAGAAAACCGCCACCGACTGGCTTCTCCTCGTGTTTGCGCCGCATAATTCATGCTCCATTTTTGTTGCCTCTACGAATATGCTACTGCATTAGGGGAATGATGTTAATCTTAGCAGGAGAGTTTAATTTCCAAGAAACACCCAAGAAAAGTAAAATAGACGAAGGAAAAGAATGAAAAGGGTATTTGGTTTAAAGTTTTAAATAAATGTAATACAAATATGGTATTAAATTCACATATTTAATAAACTAGATTAAAAGGTTAGACATATTTATTTTATCTAAAGATAAATTTTTGTTGAACACAATGATGGTAAATAGTCCCTTGTTGAGAACTATTTACTTCAGATTAAATTACTGTGGCTGTGAAAAATTTGCTAAGGTTCAATTAATTATGGCCTTTTAAGGAATTAAACGGGCGTGTTGCATTCACGTGGATTTCTCTACCCATTCTTAAACAATTTACACTTATAAAAGCTTATTCCTTTTCTACATCATGTTAATTGAGACAACAATTGTAGAAATAATTATATAATGTTTCCTTTTATGTATAATGGGAATTGAAACAACCTTAAGCGATAGTTAAACATTTTAGGAGCTGATCCTTGTGAAGTGGCTTTGAAATTCCGTTCTATTTGCATGACCGTAAGGAATAAAAAACCAATAAAACTTCATATAATTCAGAAAAAATAAGTAGCTGGAAAATTTAAAGCAAAAATAAGAAATATTTCAGTAATTACTAACTCTAAAAAATGAAGTATTTGACATAAATTGCGTGCTTTAGAAAAATATACTTTGTTTGGGGAACAAGATTTTGTCTATCTCTTACGTTTTACAGAATTCATCTAATGTAGAGGACTTCAGATGCTGTTACCAGACTACTCAAAATACACATTTCATTTACCATAAAATATCTTAAGCTTATGATATTTTAGTTAAAATCGTTAGAGCTATTTTGGAGAGCCTAGAAGTTTCCTTAAAGAGATAGCGTCGGGTGTGGCATTTAGTTTGAATACTTTCGGGTCGCTTTCATGGAAAATGGAGAACTGAAACACCAAGTTTGGTATTTAATCGAATTTCCCTTCTTGAGTTCACACACACACACACACACACACACACACAAACACACACACATACACACACCTCCTTCTACAAAAATTATTCTGGGAACTTCAAAACATGTATTTGCACTACTTTATTTGTCCACAGTTCAACTCCTCTTACTAGTTGAGTATATGAAATACAATCTAATGAAGTATGAGGGAAATTCTTTTTGCTTAAATAACGTTCCTATAGTTAAGTATTAATAATCATGTCATTTGTTTTTGTACATTAAATCACCCCTTAAAAGACCTTCTGATATTGATACATTTTGGACGAGTTAGAAGGAAGTATTTTCCTGTCGCAATCTGAAATATTCCGGTATGAGTTTTCGCTCGGGGTTTGTTTTAAGTGTGTAATATGGAAGATAGCTATCGTCACGTAATGGTATAGTGCCATACAAGTGTAATAAGTAAGGGGTGGGTTCCTACGACATGTCATTTTTAATGAAGCCTATAATCACATGTCTTCTGATGAAAATTATACAATTTTATTGGGTATTAAAAATCATATTTCTCACATTTTTCAGACTGTTTGTTACATTTATGCTCATTTCTATGATAAAGTCATATTTTGGTCATATTTTTGGTATTATTATAGTGCAGTTAGCAGCCATTAGAAATAAAATAAACCAATATTATATCTGTATAAAGTTCACCAGTAGCACTGCCCACTTGTTCTAAGGTTCCTTTAGCAGATATCAAACGTTCGTACAGGTGGGCATGGAACAAAATTTGCGGATTCTGAGCCGGAATTGTCTCCAACTGAATTAACTTACTTCAAGTACGCTACTATAAGCTCATGTGATGTGGAACGCAGTTTTTCTAGATATAATAACATTCTGTCTCATAACTGAAGAGTTTTCCATCTTGAAAACCTAAAAATGCACGTGGTCATTCAATGTAGTTTTGTTGCTGATGAAGCTACAATAATTACTATTCTCTAATTTAGGACTTTCTAAACTTGCTGATTCCATAAATTGATTAATTAAATAGATAAGTTTTTATCCCTCAGAAACGATTAAAATGTTTATGCCTGAGCAGTTATTAATTGTTAATTAAAGTGTGATTGTACATTAATATGTGATTAATATATTTAGTTATAAAGGTAATATTTTTGTCCTTTTAGGTCACATTTAAGCTACATTTTAGGTCATAAATACGCGCATATTTTCCATTTTGTAGGTTATAGAAATCCGCCCCTAAGTAATAACTAATAAACGTAATATTGGAAAGAATTCCTTTCTATTGTTTCGAATATTTTCTACTTCCAAGATTCTTCAATGCATTCTATTCATTGCATACTGTTCGATGATAGTAAATAATATATTAATATTTATGCTAAATAAAATTAATTACTATCGATGTTGATTGAGGTAGCGCCGCAGTAAAATGTGAGGTGGTACTTTCATACCATGATTTCGTTTTCATCATTTCCCTTCATTATATTTCCTTAACGTCATTGAGGTGTGCCTTCAGTCACGTGGTGTATGTCGGTGCCGGACAGATGGCGTGGATGTTTGTACATTGTAAATGCTGTTCTGGCGTTGTGTTGTCTTTAGGTGGCGAGACGCTTGTGGACACAGAACCAATGTTGGTGGCTGCTCAGCGGATTCTGGTGCCGAGATGAAGAACCGTCAGCACTTGTTAAGCTGTTAAGGACTTCCGCGCATCTCCATGGGCTGTGAACCTGTGGCCTCCTGTGGTTCCCTCACTTCTCTCCTTCCTCCTGCGGGTACTAACAGCAATTCATCCGTGTAGAAGTTGCAGTGCACAAGATGTCTACCATTGATCATCTGCTGAATATGGCGGTTCCAGTTAAGAGGTTACGAATATTAACATTGTTGTCGAACAGAAGAATGGTTACCCACGCCTTGTTAGGTAGTTAGTGTAGTTAAAGACCAACACGGATGGCCCAAGTTATGAGGTGCCTATTCTGCCGGGGTCGTCGTCCCTGACTGAGTTGCTTTTTTCTTCCAAGTTTCTCTGACTTCACATAATTTGAAATTACCTTAAATTTATCCCAGGAACTTCGTTCCCAAATTTTTCCCCCAAATACAACAGTCCATTGCTTCTAAATCTATTTCAACCGCCTATGGTGCCGCTGTACGTTATACACTATTAAAAACCATTATTATCTTATAGCTCATGTTGGTGCTGTATGAATTGATTGGTCAATAAGCATTAAGAAATAAAATGAAGTGAAGTCTGGTTAAGATAAAAAATCGGAAAATTCAATTAAAATATATGATTTTATTCTATGTCCGCAATTATACATTTATCCAAATTTAGATGATTTAGTATAAATATTCCATGTACATTCTTGTGGTATAGTAGGCAAAACTTGCAGGTGGGCCAAGTTAGTAGCATTAAATAGAGAAAATTCCACTTTTTATCAACATGCCACGAAAGGAAACGGGATAAAAAAACTGTCCGCCAGAAATGACTATATTTCTTTCATTTTACATAAAAATTACTTTGGACATAGTGTAAGACAAGTAGTTTTTACGATTTCTGATTTCAATTAGTGCCTTACTTTGAGAATTGTTTGCTAGACAATATAAAACATATTACAGTTATTAAAATGTTGCGCTCTGAGCAGAATTCCCTCTTTGAGATTTTTGTCATCTTGACTGAATAAAGAGCCAACATGTGGCGTAAAGGACGGCAGGAGGCTGTTTATTTGAATTTTGTAGTTTCTGTAACCTACCATTGGTTTGCTCGTTTGAATTTTTATGCCAGGTTTGTTTACTGCTTCACAAGGATGAGAGTCCTTTCCCTGCCGAGTCAAGGACCTTCCTTTACGGGAATATGAATAAAGTCGGACTGGTTGCCTGCAGAAACGGCATATGGCTCACGGTGGTTGGGCTCCTAGATGTCATCTGGCTATGGCGATGCGGGTTTGGTCGATAGCATCCTGCTTAAACCCCAAACTGGGATTGATCTCAATGAGCATTGAAATAATGTGCTCCGGCGATATTTCATGTTCAACTAAAATTTTTGGTAACAAACTAAAATGTTTTGGCAATGCGTTTTATTTTATTGGATAAAGAATAGGATACTCTATGAAAGAGTGAGTTTGGTTTTTGTACGCGTATATACAGTTTATTCTTTTAAGGTCAATAAAATGGAGTGTGGAGAGCTCAATAAAGAGCGAGTGCTCGCGAAAAGCTCCTGTGGCTTTGGCAGCTCAATTAGACGCAAACTTTAGAAAGTGTCTAAAATGCTCTTTGTTGTCTACTGGACACTCCATTTTGTGGACCTGAGAAACACAAACAGTATGTAAATGTACAAAAATTAAACCCACGCCTTCCGGTGCTTATTTTTTAAAATACTTTTATTAGGCATTTTCTAAATGTGAAGAATATAGCAGGTATCCCCTGTTGCTACATCAGCAGATTTATAAGAGTAAAAAATGCGTATTTTAGAATGAAGGGGGATTTTTAGACTCATGCTACTTTATTAATCATATGGACATTTTTGCTTTCTGTGCTTATAGTAGGTGCACCGCATTAAAAAATTTGGTTTCAAGATGTGAACCGATGTACATTTTTATAGTTTACGTGAATAAAAGAAGGACATATTTAGAAAATGGCTCGTATGTGCGAATATTTTTGAACAGAAAAACTAAAAAAAGAAAAAAAATGAGAAGTCGGACAGATATAAACTTAGTATTCAAGAACAATGTTTCCAAAGTACACAAGCCAAGGATTTAAGAAAAATCTCTCACATTAAACTACCCTTCACATGAATCAAAGTTATCAATTTGCTTCTTTCCAAAATATTTGCATTAATTTTTATCAAAATAACCTCACGTTCACCTGGTTAAAAAGAATCTATCTTAAATTTTCTAGCAATAGCCTGCGACCTACTCTTCATCCGGATGTGACTTTATATAACTGATAAATTATAAGTAAGGGGTAGATTACGATGACACGTCATTTATTGGGTCTTAAAAGTAATATTCTCAATCAGATCTTTGGTCATATTTATGCTTATTTCCATGATAAAGTCACATTTTGTTTATATTTTGAAGATTATTATAGTGTAGTCAGCAGCCGATAAGAAATAAATTGTGATTCTTCAGCCGATAAGAAATAAATTGTGATTCTTTAGAAAAATGAATTCAAGATTTTGGTTCTTCTGGTTTTTCATCTATAAAGATTGTGCAAGATGCATCTTCTTCATTGACCTCGGCAGCAAATTAGGCATATATAAAATCGAACTTTGGCCAAATATCAGGTTCGATTACTCTCCGAGAAACTGTAGAAATTTCACTTAGTGATGCATTAAAACTGTGAATGAAATTGAAAGTTAACTGAAACGAACAAGTGATAAAGTAGCTGAATAAATTACTGCAAAGGTGCAAAGATCCTTGGTGTCTTAATACAGGTTACGGTACGCTTTCCAAGATCAGTGACGTTCTGCGTGCGCTTGAGGCAAAGTCTTAACACTCCGAGCCTGAATTTTCGCCAAATGAATGAACTAACTTCAAATATGCACTTGTAACCTCATGCGATGTGGAATGTGGTTTCTCCAGATATAAGAGCGTTCTGTCTGACTATAGAAGAGATTTCCAATTTCAAAACCTAAAAATGCACATTGCCATTCAATGTAACTTTGCTGCTGATGAAAACCAAACCCCTACGAATATTTTATTTCTCTTAATTATTCTTCCTTTAAGTTGCAATAACTATTCTTCTCAAAATTTTCTAAACTTACATTTTGAACTTACCGATATAGTGCTGAATTTAAGAAGTAGAGGAGATTTTTCCCAGAAACGATTAAAATGTTTATGCATGAATAATTATGGATTATTAAAGTTGACTCTCAGTTAATGTCATATGATCAATAAATTCATTAATTTATGAAGGTCATAATTTTTGTCTTTTAGGCCATATTTAAGCTATTTTAGGTCATAAATGCATGAATATTTTCCATTTTTAGGTCTTAAAATTCCGCCCCATAATTATAAGTGATGGAACAAAGTATTTTTTCTACCAAAATGAGGAACGTTCTATAGATATCTTTAAAACACACCATGTATTACATTTGTTTTTATGGCTCAACATTTACGGAGATATGTACTCTCATTGTTTTGAATTTCTCAACCAATTTTTGCCCACATATGTAGCATAGTATGAGGGTGTCTGCCACACATTCAAGAGGTCTGGAATTCAAATGCCTGTCAGGATGAGTTATCTGGATACGGTGAAACTTGAATGTCGGCCAACTATAAGGTCTATGGATCTAAAGCTCATTTGGGCATAATTTTATTTACAGTCCGATAAGACTTATGTTGAAGGACCTTAAATAAACAAATATATATTTTTGAAGTGCTGTTATCACGAGCTATTTCTCTCAAAAAGTATGGAATTTCGAATCACATGTACTTCAAAGATTTGGCATAGCTTCAGCTGCTGTATAGCCCTCTTGTGTTGCCGCAAATGTTTAGTGAAACAATTTCTTAAAATGTTTATCTTGACATGAAGTAGATGAGAAAAGGAACCCTCGGTAACAAAAATGTGTAGAGACCATAAAAAATAAAACTATAGAGATAAAGAAAAAATCTTTGGTAAGAACATTTTGTAGAAGCTATATAAAAACAAATGCTAGTGGCATGAGAAAGTACTAGGCTTAAGATTCTAAATACAATCCATTAAAGTAAAATAATTAGAGTATTTATGATAAAATGATAAATAGCTGAGTTTTTCAATATAAAGGATAGACTAAGATGAAAGATTTTCTTCAAAATCTTCGCCTGACAAAACTAAACGTGTTATGAAATTTGGTACTTATTCCACATTTAATTTTGAGGTTATGCAGTCCATATAAGCAGGTACACACCAAATTTTCTTTAAAATTCATCTAAAGATTTTTATTAAGCATTTCTCATGACAAAGAAATGCGTATCTTGAATTTCCTAAGAAGGTATTGCAAGTTTCTCTTCATTTGAAAGAACTTTTGAATAATGTTGTCGAACTGGTAAACCATAATAGATACAACAAATACTTACTGCAGAAATAATGAGATGCTTTAAGAAGCAAAATTTACTACAAATAACTTCATTATGGGATAGCAATCTCCAAGATTGGTTTGAAGTTTTAATATTTAGATGTTTTTAAGGGTTTTTGCTCTTCAGTTGTTTCTCGTGATGCCATTGAAAGGCCTGGCATATAGGGGTAATTTCAGTGCGGTTTCGGTTTTCTGCATAGACCTTCTTAAACATATAACTATCCAAGCAACGTATTATCCCTCTTATATTTACGGCGTAATGTGTAGCTGAATTATTTCTTGAAAATGTTTGTCTAGATCAACAAGAAGTAGAGAGAAAACAAGGCTTTTGTTAAATACTTTATTAAGGATTTGGCAGAGAAAGACAAGTGAATGTAAATCTTCAATTACCATGTCCATAGTCAGCTAAAAAAAGTATTCTAATATGTATGACATCTTGATCATGTTAATAACATTGCTTAAATGATTAGAGAAAATCCATGACATCAAATATTTCACTTCTAGTTTTCTGCATTTTCAATGTATTAACATACTTGAGCAATGAGTGAGGGATAACCATAGGTAACCTAATTTAATATACGGATTGGATTGGACTGGGTTGTGCGAAGGGGATTGGGCACCTTGACCAGACTGGCCTTTTGTCCCTATGCCCTAAGTGGGGCACCCCTGGGAAGGAGGATGAGGTGAGAGGAGACAGAGGGCGGGCGACCCTAAGGAGTCACTACAGTACAGAGGGCGGGAACCCTACACTTTACTAGATAGAAACTCCCCGGTGCTCCAGGGCAATCGTCATCCCACCTACCGTGGCCCTGAAACAGTCACGAGGCCGGTTCGGAGACTGAAGGCTCCCTCATTCAGGCTTACACAACCCGCATCCCACCAGCCGCTTTGGCAGCCACTTCTACCCTGAAGGAAACAACCAGATGAGAGATGATATGAAACGTTAACGGAGAGGAAATGGAGGGACAGGAAATTCGGGGGATGCAATTAACCTACCCAGCATTTGTCTAGCGACCCAGGAAAACCGGTCACGGGAATCGAACCCGAATATAAGCAGTTAGGAGTAGTAATGGGAGCACCAGGAAGGATAGGTTTCCTGTCACCCAGAATCTGGTTATTCTGGGTTTAGATGAGTTAGTTCCCAGGAAGCAAAGAGCCGTCAAACGTCAGAGAGAAGTCCTTCCAGAGCAGAAATTTCACCAACCTACAGCAGCAGCATACCATCCACCATCATTTGGTCCTACAACATTGAAGCAAATGAAAGGAAATATTGATAACAGGAATATTATAGATATGAAATTTGAGATAGAAGGGAAACCATTCCCTCATTGAGCTACCGACTCGAAGATACCACGAATAAAGCCGTTTCACTCTAATGGACCGTTATACTTAAAGTTTAGCTAGCAATGTCTGTGAAGTTCTAGTTGTCATCGTAAAGCAAACTACTTTACGATTTGGATATGACATTGTGAGGTCAAATTAGAAATGACAGGAATATTACTGCACAAGATCTAAGAACTTTGTGAATTGAAAAGAATTTATAATGGGTTAAATTATTAATGCATTACGCCACTATTTTAAAGGATCCTTATGTCATGTGTGTTATGAAGGGTCAGTTACGCATGATTTTGACCATTCCAGAACTATATAATATCAACGAACTGCTGCCCCTTTTATAGTATTTGCCATCTTGCACAGGCATACAAGCCAATGTCTTGGGTCAGTAGTCTCCTGACAAGAAACAAGCAATGCTTGGATCATGAAATATTAGGATGGATTCTCACCTTTCTGCTTGTTATGGCGATTATGATGATGAAGAAGAAGAAGCAACTGAAGTGTGGTGATGAAAGAAACGATAGGAAAACTTGTGGATCAAACTACACAACCCAATGTTCGCCTAGCGACCGATGAAGCGTGGGAAAAAATCTTCGGTCGGGTCAGTTGGCTACAGGAGTTTGAACACGGGACCTCCTAAATGCGGGTCGCATACGTTATCGAGTCATCACCTAGTTCAACGTTATAACATTAACTGCAGGAATGTAACTTTATCATATTTCACCTCTAATTCTGCGGAGGTACAAAAGGCTTATAGGTCCCTTCTTGACTAGAATAGGTCCTACGCGCCCTTGATGGTCGTTGTAAGCTCTAGAGCTACCGTCATAAACCATATAGGATTCAGAATTGACTGGTTACATGGAAGTATAGAGCAAGCAATTTGAAACCGGGAACTAATGGTCTGCGGTTTCGTATTCCCACGTTTGTGGCATATAGTCCCTAATTCCCCTTCAGTTGGAAATGATGCCACACAATGATGGCCGAGAGTTATGAAGTGCATCTCTTTAGCAAAGTGGGGTTGCAGATAGGTGCTACTGCATCACGATAGTCAGAATTCTAGTTTTGCCTCTTTTGTATATATAACCCAATGTATGCCTTTCTTTTGTCTTCCAACGTTAAGTCAAATCGGACGATGAATGGAATGGGTGAAATGATGCTCAAATGAGCCCAGGGCCCATAATGCTAAGAGTTACCCGACATTCATCTTTCAGGATAAGGGAAAACCCCGTAGAAACCTTATCCAGGTAACTCACCCTGACCGAGATTTGAACTCGGAACCTCTTGAACGTGAGGCATACAAGCTACCTCCACGCTACCAAGACGGGCTAACCCTATATAGACATATTTTAAATATATATTATATATGACCCTATATACAGACAAATTTCGATGGATGGGATATTTCGATATGCTGGGATCTAGTTGGCTGTAAGCCATTTGCTTATGTGTGTTACGTGAAACATTTTTTTTTTAAATTTACCTTATAGGGCTTTCATTTAAGGGGATAAATTTATATTTCCTACATTCATTACCCATATCGTGGAAACTAAGATACGAAGCTAGCTTTTGTTCAGCACTTAGAGGCACTCCTAGGTACATAATATTCCTTTATTCAATAAATTTATTTATTAAAGAAGACAGTACTGCCTTAACTATGCAATTTTTTCATTAAAATTTGCATCAGAAGTTATCCTTTTCTTTAAAAAATAATAATCAATTAATGTTACTTAATTAACACAAACTAAACTTAGGGTTTTGTTTTATCATTTAAGAACTTAATGTAAATATCTTAAGCACTTTCTGAGAAAAATGGTTCAATTATAGAAAATGTCATTCAGAAACAAAAACCGCTAAAATAAAAATGGGCAGAAAATTGACTAGTCTATATCTGAAAGAAACGAAACCATATTGATTGGGTGCAGAAAATATAATACCTAAAAGTGGAGTAAATTTGTAGGATAAATTTTTTCTTAATTGTATGTTTTCTTGTGAAGAAGTGCATAATTCACAATAGTTAATTACTAATTTAGAAGCTCTATAAAATATGATTGGGTTGCAATCACATGTTTTCTATTCTTGTATAAACTAATATTTTCAACCCTTGTTTTACCTATTTCATGTCAATTAAGATAAAAATTTGCAGAAATTTTCCTATAGTATATTTGCAAGTAGGTAATAGGGAAATAGGAGCATATTGTAGGCTTTAAGCAACAGTCAAATATTTTAAGTGCTAGTCCAAATGATGCAGGTTTGACATTCCACTCGCTTTGTATTGCCAGAGCATAAAAGTATCTGATGTTTCATTTGAATGCCCTTCTCCATGATTCATAGTTTATTTCGTTTAGCTTCTACAAATTATTCCTTCGAAAGCTTAATATCCTTGTACATTACGTCAATCCTGAAAAAACCTTTGCAGAATTAAATTTATTAAACAAGGGAAGATACAAGGGAATACAAAAACCGAATCAAAAATTATATTATAAAATTTATTATTTGAGGATATTTTGGGCTAGAAGTTCCATACTCCTTAGATAATATCATGGGAAGTTACTGAAAAACGATAGTACATTAAACGTTGAATACTCAAATAAAAATAACGGATAACTCGAAATTTGCGAGGCCACAACAAAAGTTATTTGAACTAAATGTTGTGTTTTAAAGAGATCTACAATTTAGTACTCACTGTATAATTATCCCTTATGGCTTACTGGTTATAAAACATTATAAAGAGTTCTTTTGGAATGATGTAATAGTTTATAAACGAAAAATTCCAAATATACGTTTCACTTGTGAAGTAAATATATGTAACATATGATATCTTTTGTTCTCCAGCATATAATTACAGTAAGTAGGGAAAGTATTGTTTTACACCAAAAATTCGATACCAAGGTTTCAACGGAAATACACTTAAAAATTTAAAAAATGAGGTTCTGTGTTTGCAAAACTGTGCGTGTGTATGTTTGTCTATGTGCGTACCTTTACGCCTAGATGTGCACACAACTGAAAAGGAAAATAAATACCAACTTTCATACTTAAGTTCAACATTTTCTAGGGATGCGACATGAAGATTTACAAGAAACTCTTCCAAACCAGAGTACCACCTACATGCGATGCTTAACAAAATTTTGATTAAAAATGGCTGTGATTATATAGATTAAAATACCATATATTTAAGGTATTCTCATGGCAAATGAAGTATATAACGTGAATTCTCTAGCAATACATCTGAGGTCCTCTTGATTCTGAAAGAACTTTTCATAACTGATACTGCGTAATACAGACAAAACCTTACTATACAAAAACTGTATATCTCGTCAAAGCATACTATTTATGTAAATAAAGCGTTATGTGGAGTTAACCATATTCCAAGTATGCCATGCTTTTGTTTTGAATATTCAAGTACTACTATTTTTCTCAAATAAAAATCCGTTAATCGTTTTCTTATGTCTCGGTCATTAAAGAAAAAATGGACTATAAAGCCAGTAAATGGCGACACAGTTCTTAAAACATTTGACTAGTGCTTAAACTGTGATTGAAGGAACGGAACTGGAGATACCACGATCTACCGCGGGGTGCCGGGGTTCTATTGTCGTTTCCGTCTGACCCCGCCTCTGGGAAAGGCTTTAGGTGTAAGAGTTGGGAGTCGAAAACGAGATATTTTGTTTGTTAAATCAGAACGCTGACCAACTATAACACAAAGGTTGGCGCAAAATTTACCTAAGAGTATCTACGATTGGGTGTAGGTAATAGACGGGCTGTTGGAAACCACAGTGCACCTGTATAGTAAATGGATTTAAATTCATTATACGTAGTAAGGTTTAGTAGGTTTATTACTAGGCTTAACCTGCATATAAATAATACCAGAATTAATTTACTTCGTTTCCATTTTCCCTTAGAATTAATTACATAAAGGAATTTCAGAAGTAACGTATTTATTGTACTATTGTTTCTGCTTAGATCTCTTATCATGAGGACAGTTAACTATAATCAATTCTAAAACTTAGGTTAGCTCAAAACGAACCTAAAGAGCATAAAGAACAAGGAAAGACAGGTTAGTTAAGGTAACATGAAGGTAACCGTCAAGATACATCTAGCAAATATTGCAGCATTGTATCTCGATAAGTTCTAAAACCATCAGTAAAAACGTTCTGTGAGATATTAGAAACATTGCACGAAGCGCTTAAAATGTTATTAAATGTTATCTAACATAACATTTGACACCGAAATTTAGGGACGCAATGAATAAAGAATCGTAATGGATTTCAAAGGAACATTGTATATTTGTTAAAACGCGAACAGGTGCAGTTGGTTGAGTCGTTTAACAAAAGAGACGGGAGAAAGCGGACTCTTAGCAGGGATTCTCAGTGGATAAACACTTGACTCCGTTTGAAAATGCATTGTTCAGACCCTTAACAATGGCATGGCCGAGACTAATAATCACAATGGACAAAATAGTTACAAAAGGAATAATGGTGTGAATAAAGACAGGCTTCGACGGACAACTGGTTCAGTCTTGGACGTAGGCAGACGACCAACAAAAGAGAAAAGGTATCTATCGGTTCCTACGTAATAACAAATTAAGGGTTATCGTGTAATAAGCATTCTACATACGGTAACTCCGAACAGTGATATATTGGTAACCCTTGGTCGGCAACTTCGAGCTTGATGTGAGGATAAAAAGAAGCAGTCATTAAACCAGTTTGAAACTTGCATTCCAGTGTCATTAAAACCGTCCTTACTCCCATACATATCCACGCATACCCTTCGACGGAACTCTTTGCTCTACCCTGAGGATAGGCCACACTGCTTCAAAATTTACAACGTAAAAATAAGGTGCATCAATATTGACAACCGTTGGTCGGTAAGTTGCATCACATTTTTAAAATTAAAAGAAGTGCTAAAAATCCGAAAGCGATATGGCTTTATCATTTAGTTTTCTTAAGCATCATTGGTGTATATTCGAATGATATTTTTGCACATAAACTAAGTGCAATATAAAATCATCTGAACTAGAAGATAGACCTTTAGTTCATAAAAATCAATATAAAATAGTTGCAATATATTCATTGTTTATGCTCCTCAATAACTGAAATATAACAATTATTCCGGTTTACAAGACTTTAATATTGTATGATGCTTATGTAAAATCTGAAGTGTGGCACTCATAGACTTTTTGTACTTATTTCTTCTCTTATCTACTATGGTAATCGAGATAGATATTTATAGAAATGGTTATATTGCACATTTCTTTGGAGTAGACCAGAATACTGTAGGTTTAACCTTCTGTACACCAAGCGGGGTTCCATGGTACTTCAACGTGACTATTTTATTATTTCTAGCTGTTTAAATAATTTATAATGGTGAGCCTATGTGACACCGTTAAGCTTCCCCCACTAAATGCTGCCAGGATATAATTTTATAAGTAATTTTATCTTTATAGTAAATAATAATTAAAATGTTAATTGGAATCCTTTGGTACCCCGCTTGGGATTCCGTGTGACATATGTATAAGCACACACTGGGTGCAACAACAATAGCATTGTAACCTTTGGGGTCCATTGTAGAGAGGCGCGGGAACACTACTCAACAAATGCAACAGAAATGTGTTGAACATGATTGATACAGTAGTCATAATTGCCTACGTAATAGGCACAAATAAACATCAGTAGCCTACGTTAATGTCAGTGCTTTCATCAAACTGAAGCGAAAGGTATTCACATGATTGCAGGTCTTGATACAATTGAGATTCTAAATTTTTAGAAATCTGTTCAACACGTCTAGCAGCAGTTTGGTGAGACAATGAAGACATAAGTGCAGATTTATCTTTCTGACCATCGAACAGAGAGTCAGCAACACTGAGCATTGCTTCTTTAATTATTTCCACGTCACTGACCTTTATTCTTTTTGCTAACACATAAAAGATGTTGTAAGAAGCCATCGTCAGATTACTGTTTTGCTGAACTGGCTTTGCAAATACACTTTTCTGTAACGTTAATTTACATTGTAAGTCCCTAATTTTGTGTTTTCGTAGTTCGTAGTTTGTGTGATTTGTCGAAAAATGACGTACTACATTACTTTTCTTGGGAAAAGACACACTACTGTTACATAATAAACACACGGGTTTTCCTCTGAATTCCACAAAACAATACTGCTCTTCCCAATCACTATTAAAACTCTAAGTTCTTTGTCTCTTAGCCAAAATTTATTAAGAACATCCAACCAACACAAGACACAACAGTGAAACTATATTCACAATCTTTCAAGTTATACTGAATGTCTGTTTATAACAACCTGACGCTTTGGTTCCTATCCCTATAACTATAAACAAACCAACCCTTTCGCTATCGCAACCAGCAGCAATGTTTAGAGGAGTGAACTTACTGCTGCGATAAACCTTGTGTGGAATTGAAGTGATTCTGCATCCAGGTCTACTATTCGTTGAGGAAATAACGAGTACGTTTCGAGTGTACAAAAGCAAGTTTCTTGGTCATGGGTGTACATTTCATCACGAGGTCTACCCGAAAGTCCTAAGACTCCGACCACTATTAACCCTGGGGGGTCATGGGTGTACACTAAGATGTTTGCAAGAAAGTACTTTTGTGCTGAAATATGATTTCAATTAGAAATTCTCAGAATAAAAATTGGCTCAAGAAGGGCACCAGTAAATCGCATTTCGGGCGCCATGGCGACCGCGGGTGCCGCGTTGGACAGGGCTGATCTATGAAATGGTAGCACAGAATTTTATTATCTAGTTTACATGGCTATTGTCAATGCTTTCGTAATGTAGAAAGCAAATAGGAATAATGACTACAGTGACCATTGTACTTCAGAATACGATTGGCAAGGTAGATGATTGCTGGATTTTCATCCAGGAAGCGTAAAGATACTCCAGCAAGTTCTTTTGCAAAGAAAATATCTGTGCCAAAAGATGCAAGACTGCATGGGGTTATAAACCACATGCCTGTACCGGAAAAGAATGTAGGCGCTGCCGCTTTTGCTCCATCAAGGCTCATGATAAAAGAACGCGGTACATATGCAAAGTTTGTAATGTACCAGTATGTAATCTTTACTTTACAAAGTTTCATGGAAAATAACTGAAGGAAAAAACTAAAGGACGACATTTATGTAGGAGTTCAGTTTAGGTTATACAAAAATGTATGTTGTAATATGTGTTAGTTCTATTATAATAAAATATTTTCATACAGTATAGCACAGGTGGATTTTGTAAATGTTTGATGTAACCTAAGACTTTTCCCTTGCATGTACTTACATTTGGGCCGTGGGAAGTATAATTCCCACCCTGAAATTTTTTTGCGAATACTGAAAATAAAAATTTGAAGAAAAAACGTTTATGTAAAGTATATGCATAAACTACTATTATTCATGCAATTGCAAGAACGTCACATTCATAAATTAAAACGGCCCATGAAACGGATTTTAACTTGATATGCAGAAGTTTAATAGATTAGTCAACTGTTTTGAGAGTTAGTTGCTGTAAGATGACTTTGAAATTCAGCTGGTTTTCGAATGACCAGGAAGAAACATGTAAGTGTTTAAAACTTCAAACCAATAACAGGAATATCTCAGATATGATCAACTTTACGTACGCAGGCAAACACACACACACACACACACACACACACACACACATAAACATACACACACTGAGAGAGACACACATGCACACACACAAACATCTTATGCAAATTGTGTGCCTTTAACAATATCTACATTCTTTGTGCAGTAACATTTTGTCAACTTCATTCGTTTACCATTTATGAAAATACCGCTTTTAATAGAGAACTTCATAGGCTATTACCAAAAACTGCAAAATATACTCTCATTTGTGGTAAAAATATCTTAAATAATTGGTAATTGAATCAAAATCTCTATGAGTTTCTTAAAAACATGAAAATTTTCGAAATCTTTCATGAAATCTTCATTTCACTGCTAAGTAGATGCTGAACTTAAATGTAAGTTTGATATATAACTACTTTTATGCCCGAATAGACCAAACTTTAGTATTTATACGACTGGTAACAGTATTTTAAGGGCCTAATTAAAGTACACCCGTTCATTATTGTATTGACATTCGTTAATCAGAAGTGACCAGGTAACATTGTGAAAGCGCAATTATCGATTATTCTCGTTTCGATCGACAACAGTACTAGCGCCAGTTTAGAAAAGGTCAAAATTTCTGACACTAGTAACGGTGACAGTGAACTTACACCCCCAGAAATTACGGCAAAACTTGTTGCCGCAAATGTCAATAAAGATGCACGAGAAATTTCATTATTTTTACAATTGATGGATTGGAGAATACCAAAAGATATAAATTCGTTCTCAGAGAATGTATTTCTAGTGTATTTCAAAGAATTGTCTCTAACTATGAAATCATTCACCTTGTGGACTCACTATTCAATTTTGAAATCAACACTCAAAATTAGGCACCAAATTGACTTAACTAAATATTCAAAACTCAATAGCTTACTAAAACGTAAATCAGGATGATATAAAGCAGAAAAATACAATACATTTTCACCTGATGAGTTGAAAACATTTATAAATGAAGCACCTGATGTTAAATACCTCATTATAAAAGTAAGTTTCGTTTTTTAATGTTACAAATGTTTTGTTTTAATGTTTATAGGTTAAACTCTGTCACACGTTATGAGCTGTTTATAGGGAAGTAACCAATATTTCTGCGCCTGCGTACTACGTACTACGTCTCACTTTACGATTGTAACATATCACTTAAATCAGAATAGAATACTTTGAAATTAAACCTTTCATTTGTTACATAATCGAGCATAAACAGTCGTATGAAACTTGATTATGGTGGTAGTTAAAACGCTCGAGTCATAATTATTAACATCTCAGTTAATAATAATAATAGTCGAGTTTTAATTACTACCATTATAGTCTCGTTGTGTAATATACTATTAGTCTTGAGCTATAGTTTTCACAGACAGATAGACGCACAGACATAGAAATAGTTTAGAGATTTTTTTAAAATTCTTAATTGTAATATAAGGAATATCAAAAGATGGATTTCCGAAGAAATCGCGGTATCATTTTTTTGGACAACACAGTATTTCCTTTATTTATTGTAAGTAAGAGGTACAAAAACTAAAAACACTCATTCCACTACCAATAATTTATAAGAAAATGCATAGCTACTTCAGGAAATTTCTTGTCTTTAATAAACTTTTATCTTTGTCTAAATAACTGAATGAAAAGCTTTCTATGTGTATATATAATTAAAGTACCAATGCTTCTGTATTTTCATTTGACATAAAAATTTCGTAATAATAGCTGTGGAGCTTATTGATTTACAGTACAAATATCTGGGTTATTTACTTAGATGAACATGCTTGGATGCTTCGAGATTATCTTAACATTAAACTCAGAGAACAAACGAACTGTTTAACACGATGAGCCATTCTTCTCGGTTGTCCAACTTTCGTCCATCTCCGAAGCCTCAGTCTTAAAAGTCTTTTGTTCCTTCTTTTTCGTCGTTTTGTATTTAATGTGGT
Source organism: Mantis religiosa (assembly GCA_030765055.1). Lineage (NCBI taxonomy): Eukaryota > Metazoa > Arthropoda > Insecta > Mantodea > Mantidae > Mantis > Mantis religiosa. Next base: position 370,056,824 of record CM060950.1, read on the forward strand.
GTAGTTTATAACCATATAAAATAAGGTGACGGTCTCGGAAACATATAAACACAGTCCCCGATCTGTTTAAAATGCGTGTTAAATACTTGTGTGGTAGCTACTTGTTCTCCACGGTTTATAAGCAATATCACATATCACAACCGGTCCTATTCTGTGTTATAATAGACATGGGGCTGAAATCTTGTTACAATTGTGTTGTTATAACAGTGGAGACGTCATCGTGCTGGCTTATCGCTGCTCGTCTCTCTGAGAGACTCTCTCCCTCCCTCTCTCTGTTAATTTAGTGGTGTTTCTTTCCCACAGCGGAGTCCAGCTAAGGCCTCGCTTAATGGCACGGCAACGATAAGCCCACTCGGGCTTTATACTTCATTTTTTATGGCCTTCCATTGTCATCATATTGTTTCTCGCCTTCAGTCTATCACTAGGCGGTCATCATCATCAATCTTTAGGTCTGTGGCCGTTAAGGTGAGCTAGTGCAGTGTTGTCAGGGTTACACGCAGTTGAGGGTAAAACTGGGCCATAGTGGCCCGCACACTGAAACATATCAATTATCAGTCGTCTGCTATGCTTACCTGCAGTTTAACTATGTCCACAGGCAAATCCTCCCTTATAGTACGAATACTTTATTAAAGGGTTTCCTTGAGAATTACCTTGTACTAGGAGGATACGGGCTTGTTGTATGAGGAGAACAGCGCGTAGACCATAAGTAGATAACTATTTTATGTAGTCATTAAATTTATTAGTACTGCTAAAACTTTTTTATGATTTATTTTACCTTTCAGAGATTATTAAGTCTACCTTACCCTTTTAGTTACTGATTTTCAAACTGTGAAGAACGGACGTTTAATTCATAGTTATATCACCTTTAATCCTAGACTAAAAAGGTCAAAATCAGATTTTAAAATGAATAAAGAAACAATTCCATAGTGTTAATAACAATGGTTCTGATATGAACTTCTAGCAGATATACATATGTTGATAGAAATCGTGATACGATAATCTTCAAATTCTGAAGTGAATGTATCTAAATTTTTGTAATTAAAATTTAATAAGAGGATATTTACTGAATTACTTTCAAATATTTTGAATAATATGCAACATAATTAGTACAGATTTTGGCGATTTCTTTCAAAATGAAGCTGACCACAGACCTACCCGGTGTTTCAATGCATTATGTCTCTGTATGTGTTACTTTTAACACAGCATCCTAATAAGAATTGTATATGACTTTCTACATGAACTGCTTTTCAAAATGCCGATTCATGAGTGCAGTCTCCAACGCGGCTATTGCTCTGTGTGCATCAAACGAAAGCCCAGACTGGACTGATTTCTAAGTAATGGTCCGCTATGTACAGGACACGGCGGGTGGTCTGCTGTGGTGCATTGCCACGTTTGCCAGCACTTATCTATACAATATATATATATATATATATGAATATATGTAAGATGGCCGTAGTGTAACATTCACAAAATAGGGAAAATATTGTATTCGAGCCAAATTTAAAATGTCGAGATTTTACTAGAAATACCTAAAAGTTTGGAAAAATGTCTGCCCGAGTATCTCTACGTTAGAGTACGTATTTGGCTGTGTGTATGTATGGAACTGAAACCAAGAACCCTCTAGTAATAACATTTGGCATTTAAGTTCAGAGTCCTCACAAAATTAATTCCAAATACATTTTTTGCAGTGGTAAATATTTCCAAGATATTCCACAAACACACACACATACCCACCTGAACACACAGAATGTTTTCTAAAAATAAACGATTTGGATTAAGGAATCTCAAAACGTACATTTCCAGTGAAATCTCAGTATCAAATCTTTAGGTGAAATACAATACTGTACGTAGTATAAAAATTAAAAATGACAGCTATTGAAAATGTCAACTAAATAATAATGGTTATCTAAAGACATGTTGATGTAACAAAGAAGTTATTTTAAATAATTTTGTATACTTTAAAGCTATCTAGATCTTTGTGAATCACGTTTTATCTATATTTCATCTCTATATGTTTAAGAGTTATAAACATGTATAGGATTTATTTAGAAAGAAGGGCAGTTCACAGACCATTTCCTTATACGTTTCATTTATCATTTAAATAGGCTAAATATGTCTTTTAATCAAACTCGCAGGACTTATTACACAAGAAACTCAAAAGTTTCTAAAAATGTCACATGAAAAGGGGTGTTAGTAAAGCCTCTGTACGCGCTTCTGTAGCATAGATCGTGGCATGTTTGCCTTGCATTCAAAAGGTCAAGTAGCTCGAAGTTCTATGGAACTGCTACTCATTTGGGCATCATTTGGCCCATGTCATTAATCATCCGATGTGGCATAATTTTGGAAGATGTTAATTAGAAAATTCAACTCACAGTGAACTGCTATTAAAGATATGACTATCGCTTAAGACTTAACGTAATTATATACTCCTCTTGCACGTATAAGGTCATTAGTAATAAAGTAATCTCAGCATATGTTTATTCCAATTAATTTGAAGTACATCACGCTGTTTGTGTTTGTACGAATAGTTGTATAAGGGTAGAGAAAGTCATTTGAGTGCAACGCATCAGATTTTTGGAGAAAGATCCCTGCAAAAGTTCAATAGGAAAGTATCTTCCAAGAATGCGGCACAAGTTTTCCATGAAAATCCCACCACTCCGCTTTACAGGTTTTAGGGACACTTGATTTTCTGAAAAATGGCTGTAATGATTTTGATAAAAGAATGCCATACTTTTACATATTTCCATGACAAAAGAAACGCGTATCTTGAACTTTCTGGCAATGTCCTCAGAATTCCTCTTCATTCTGGATGATATATGAATAACAGATAAACAGTAAGAGATAGAGAAAGTCTTACTTCATATCAAATATAGAATTAATGACTGCGTGGGGTTTAAGGGACCGTCGTCAGCTAGACCAGGTGGGCACGGTGTCAAGCTTAAAAGTAAAAATCGTGTAACATTTTACGTTAAAATAAAATTTAAGCATGATATCAAGGAAAAGCATAAAACAGTGAAATTAAAGAATAGGGTGCCTTAACTCCTTTTCAATACTAGTTTTGATGCTTAGCGTGGCTAACGAGACAGACAAGCTACAGTACGAATTAGAATTAAATAGTGTGGTAGTCTGAAACATGGCCAACATTGTACCTATATATAATTAAACAAATCTTCTTCTTCTTCTTCTTCTTCTTCTTTCTTCTTCTTCTTCTTCTTCTTCTTCTTCTTCTTCTTCTTCTTCTTCTTCTTCTTCTTCTTCTTCTTCTTCTTCTTCTTCTTCTTCTTCTTCTTCTTCTTCTTCTTCTTCTTCTTCTTCTTCTTCTTCTTCTTCTTCTTCTTCTTCTTCTTCTTCTTCTTCTTCTTCTTCTTCTTCTTCTTCTTCTTCTTCTTCTTCTTCTTCTTCTTCTTTCTTCTTCTTCTTCTTCTTCTTCTTCTTCTTCTTCTTCTTCTTCTTCTTCTTTCTTCTTCTTCTTCTTCTTCTTCTTCTTCTTCTTCTTCTTCTTCTTCTTCTTCTTCTTCTTTCTTCTTTCTTCTTCTTCTTCTTCTTCTTCTTCTTCTTCTTCTTCTTCTTCTTCTTCTTCTCTTCTTCTTCTTCTTCTTCTTCTTCTTCTTCTTCTTCTTCTTCTTCTTCTTCTTCTTCTTCTTCTTCTTCTTCTTCTTCTTCTTCTTCTTCTTCTTCTCTTCTTCTTCTTCTTCTTCTTCTTCTTCTTCTTCTTCTTCTTCTTCTTCTTCTTCTTCTTCTTCTTCTTCTTCTTCTTCTTCTTCTTCTTCTTCTTCTTCTTCTTCTTCTTCTTCTTCTTCTTCTTCTTCTTCTTCTTCTTCTTCTTCTTCTTCTTCTTCTTCTTCTTCTTCTTCTTCTTCTTCTTCTTTTCTTCTTCTTCTTCTTCTTCTTCTTCTTCTTCTTCTTCTTCTTCTTCTTCTTCTTCTTCTTCTTCTTCTTCTTCTTCTTCTTCTTCTTCTTCTTCTTCTTCTTCTTCTTCTTTCTTCTTCTTCTTCTTCTTCTTCTTCTTCTTCTTCTTCTTCTTCTTCTTCTTCTTCTTCTTCTTCTTCTTCTTCTTCTTCTCTCTTCTTCTTCTTCTTCTTCCTTCTTCTTCTTCTTCTTCTTCTTCTTCTTCTTCTTCTTCTTCTTCTTCTTCTTCTTCTTCTTCTTCTTCTCTTCTTCTTCTTCTTCTTCTTCTTCTTCTTCTTCTTCTTCTTCTTCTTCTTCTTCTTCTTCTTCTTCTTCTTCTTCTTCTTCTTCTCTTCTTCTTCTTCTTCTTCTTCTCTTCTTCTACATGGTTTAGGCTATGCAACCCGTTCCGGCGAAGTCATCAGTGGAGTCCAACTTCTGCAAGGTCGGTCTACATCCGTGTTCATCTTGGGTTATACAGAAAGGTTCTACTACGTATCCTTTCTTCACTCGTACTCATTAAGTGTTCAGTTCCATCTCTAGTTATTTGTTTTAATTTTATCTTCTGATTTATACATGTTTAATTCTTCTCTTATTTGCTCATTTCCTATTCTATCTGCTCTTGTGCATCATTTCACATTCCGAAGAAATAGCATTTCCACTGCCTGAATTCTACTGACGTCTTTTGATTTGATTACCCAAC